>CM049865.1:32804395-33009395 GCA_027474115.1 Schizopygopsis malacanthus | reverse complement strand
GACGGTTTGCTTCACAACAAATTTTGTTGTGTTCGCTACCTCTGCATGTCTTCATCTAATTGAATGTGACTTGTATTTTTAACGCCTTTTAGCTCATGCCTATATTTTCTAGTTTCATCATAAACTATAAGCAGGGTCTTGTAAAAATTATTTGGTCGATCACACGTCCAGACTTTTACTGCGGTGCTATAATACATTTTCTGCAGCGGATGTACTTGTTGTTAGAATGCTTCAAATTGGGTCCTGGCTTGTTTTATGAGCATGCCCTTGTTTGTCGAGCTAGTCTTAAGCGATATTGTTCACATTTAGAGTTAAACAAGTTAATGACCTCTTTCAGCATCTATAGTGCAATAACGCATAAAATAACTCCGTTATAGGGTTTCAGCTACAGCTGAATGGTAAAACAAATTTTAGAATGTTGCCGGCAGTGTGTGGGGGTGTCTGAGAAAGCTGTGTGCGTGCGTGAGAGAGTTTGAATAAAAATGTTTCAGTTAAAGATGTGATTAACTACACGCATCCTAACTTAGAAACACAACACTATATGGTTTTCCCCAAAAACAGTTGTTCAACACATTTAAAAAGTCATAAGAAAGTGTATTGCATTTTGAAGAGAAAGTCATTATAGAAAGTTACATATTTTTTATAATTGATTAATATGATAGAATTACTGAATTTATGGGTTTATGTATTTATACTGCTTCATGTACTCATGTGTGGTTACTGTATACATATTCAAGAGAAATGCATGCTTTCAATTGTTTTAAACAATCTAAAGCTTTTAGTCTGTCATTCTTTCTGTCATTAGTCTTTCATGCGTTCTATTTTAATTTGTGTCAGGACCCTGTTACACAAAAACCACTTGAATGTGGACACGAATCCTACATGAAAGCTAACAAATATTACTTTTTAAACTATTTTTACACATACTTAACATCTTAACACATCTAAGATATTTATGTCATCACAAACCATCAGACACGTCAGTTCGGGGTTGAATATTTGCATGTTTCTTATATCAGTTATTTGATCAAATCTTAGTTAAATAAACCTATATGGACCATTTGTTTTTATTTTAATAAATAAAACATTATACTCTGAAAAATAAACACTGCGTTCTAACACCACGGCTAATAATACAATTTTAAGGTGAGAAAGAAAGTCTAATCTGTTCTAAAGATTCTGTGAGTCATTTGTAGCACATTGTTTAGGATTTACTTTTGTTGCAAACATCCTATGACAATTAATTTTCTGTCTAATTTTGGTCTAATTCACGAAGGACATCTCTGCATTCATCAGAGGATCGTTTAACTGCTTCTAATCTTTGCTTTTTAGAGGATCATGGCTTTAGGTTTGAAAGATATAAAAAAACTACAAATCTTAACTTATTTGTTAAAACAAAATTTATATCGCTGTTTAATCACGCTGCTTTTATCATCTTGTAGAGACACCCCTGTGTGATTCTAAAAGTTTGTATTTGTAAAAGGTCTGTATGAGACATCATAAAAGTCTAAGTGTTTAAGTAGGGTTTGTTTATTTACATGTTTTTGTTGAATGGTTGTGTTTATGTTTGTTTATTTTTGTGCATGTGTGTGTGTGTGTGTGTGTGTGTGTTTGTGTGTGTGCATGTCTGTTTGCATTTGCAATGTATATTTGTGGTGAGGGGTGAAAAATATATGTGAAAAAATAAATAACACAACTAGATACTAAATTACCTCAAATAAAGCAACATTTTCCAACACCATAGACCTTTTTGTTAAAACAAACAGCTTTGGAGGTCTCTATTTATTTAAGTTTGGTGTTATCGCCGCCTCCTTTATCTATCTCATCTCATCCTGAATATCAGTTTGATCCACATTCACCAGTTCTGCGTGATAAACATACATGTCACCCGTAGGAAAAAAAATGTATCCCTAAAACTTTACCTAACTTTTAACTTCTGATGGGTCATAAAAATATTCAAATGAGTAGCGTCTAAAAATCTTAGAAGTTTTACAATGTCTTCTTGATCTGATATATACGTCTTCAAACTTCACTCACTCCGTTACCCTGCGTGAGACGAAATATTTACATTTCGTACCATTGGCATTTAATTACGTATGTCTGTTTTAACTGATAACAAGTCTTACGACAAAAAAATCCAAAGACCCCGCCAAAACATTTGCATTCATCCCAGTTTGGACGCCTATATTCATTTCAAACTATGAGTTTGAATTTACTATATAAAAGAGTAAATAAAGGAATTACCAAATTAAGTGCGTTTAACTAAATTAAATAAAAGCCTACGGCTTTGAGAAAAAAATAGACTAACTTATTTTTAAAGTAAAAAGCTTTCAGGATGAACGCCTTAACCCTTTAGTTTCATTGATTAAGAAATTAAAAGATTTATTAAAAATAACTTTCATTCTAAAGTTTTAAAACATTACTTTGTTTAATTATTTTAAATCTTTGCTTTGGCCTCTCCTTAAGGTGTTAGGGGGGCCTGGCAGTAGGCGTGGTCTGGCTGCTGTGCTTGTAAGCTCATTCTGAGTTTTGACAGCGTGGAGCACGGTTATCTGGCGGACTAAGATAGTCAGCTTTTTTTTCTTTTGTTTAACTTTCTGTCGGCGTAACTAATGTTGTTTAACGTTCGCTTCTGATGCTTTTTTGTTTAGATGATGGTAATCCTCATTTGCCTGCTTTTTGTTTTCTAGCTTGTGATGTTAGATTACAAAATTCTGACAAAAAAATGTCAAGCAAAGCCCATTATATTATGAAGGACCCCACCCATCCTTCCCACAGTCTCTTCCAGCTTCTACCATCAGGAAGACGGTACCGAAGCATCAGAGCTAGCTCCGCTAGACTGCTCAACAGCTTTTTCCCCCAGGCTGTGAGAGCCCTGAACTCAAATCACCCCACCCCTCTCTGAAACCCCATAAAAACTCCCTACCTCCTGAAACACCCCCCCCCCCCCCCCCCTACCACATCACAGGAAAAAACTGTCAAATGTTTTTGTGCAATTCAAAGTGTGCTACACAGGTGAGTGGGCCTGTACAAACCACCTGTAGAAACACACTCTCCTCTGTGCACACTAGACACTTTTCACACACACCTGCGTGTACATAATCCCACAATTAACGAGTTTGTTTGCCCATATAATCATTAGGTAATCGAGTAAACTTTATTTGGCTTGCTGTCCGCTGATGAGGGGCTCGATGAAGCAGCTTCGGCTTGAGCTCTGATATACCCCCCAGGGACTTGATAAAAGGTGATTACGAAGGGCAAGGTACCTAAGAAGGAGGTGGAGATTGGGGAGGTGGAGGGATGCTGAAACCGCTGGGGCTAAAGAGAGGTGAGCAGCTGCTTATATACTTTGGCTGTTGATTGAATGATTAGATGGGCTCGCTCCTCCCTAACTTACGTTTTAGAACTTCATAAAGACTCCGTAATATACAGTATGTATGTTTACATGCTCACGCACTAAACTATCTTACACTCTTCCCCAGCCAGCTGCTTGACTCATGAATGTTTCTCTTTGCACATGTACAGTATTTGTGAGGAATTTGTACAGTTGGACAGTTTTTAATTTATTTGTTTAAACCACTTTATATATTGCATATATATAGTCAAAATCTTACAGTAGGTTAGTTGTGTATAGGTTTATACTGTTTTACTTCATTGTTGTATGTCTGTATTCATGTAGCACCGTGGTCCTGTGAGGCACGACATTTTGTTCCACTGTATGTCCTCACATGTAGCGGAATGACAATAAAACTCAACTTGACTTGATTTGAGCATTAGATTGTCTTGTTGGGGTACTTTGGTCTACTCTCTGTTTTTATTATTGTTTATTTTATTGTTTTTATTTTATTGTGGTTATTGAGGGTGACTATTTGATTTTAAAAGAGTTAATTGTATGTCTAACATAGTGATTTGGGACCATTGAATACGGCATGTTTAAAGTGGCAAATGCCTCCAAAAACTAATTCCACCCAGCATGCCTACGTTCATCAAGAATCTTTTGCAGTGCCACGACACTTTTCACTAAATCCAGCATGTGTGAACTGGGGATGGTTCTACCTTTCAACACAAACTCGCCCGAATCTGTTCAAGAAACGACATCTTTGGTTTTAGACATTTTATCCAAAATTCGTTGCATTCCTCTGTGGAACTTTCTTCAAAACACAATTTGCAACAACATCTAAAACATATTGGACGCTCACACCCATAGTCACCGTTGAAAAAAAATATATAAAGTAACACAACACAAGAGCACAAGAGCATATATATGGTATATATATGGTAAAAAAAAGAGAAATAAGAGTAAAATGTGCAATGAAATAAAAAGTGCAAAACAATAAGATGTGCAAAAAACAATAAAATGTGCAAAAAACAATAAGATGTGCAAAAAAAAACAGTGTACTGGGACTTAATAAATAGTAATGTGAATAAGAGGGATGTGCAGACGGGTTGTTCAGGGTATTGTACATAAAGCAGCAATATTTGAGAATATGAGAATATTTACAGTTAACAATGAGTCTTGTAAGTGTTTATGAGACTGGGTTTGTGTTTAGGAGCCTGATGGCCTGAGGGAAGAAGCTCCTCCTCAGTCTCTCGGTTTTTGCCATCATGCTCCTGAAGCGCTTGCCAGATGGCAGTAAACAGAAAAGATGGTTACCAGGGTGAGTTGAGTCTTTGATGATTTTAGCAGCTCTGCTTTTGCAGCGTTTGAGGTAGATATCCTGCAGAGAGGGGAGAGCCGACCCTGAGATGCGCTCAGCTAAGCGCATGACTCTCTGTAGAGCTTTGCAGTCCTGGTTTGAGGAATTACCATACCACACTGAGATGCAATACACTTTCTATGGCCCCTCAATAGAAAGTTTTCAGGATAGCTGGTGAGACCCTGAATTTCCTCAGCTGTCGCAGATGGTACAGTCTTTGCCTGGCTTTCTTAACCTGTGTTTGAATGTGTGTAGTCCAAGTTAGGTCCTCTGAGATGTTTACACCGAGGTACTTGAAGCTACTCACCCTCTCCACAGGGGTCCCACTGATCATAAGAGGAGTGTAGGGCCGCTGCTGTCTCTTCCTGAAGTCCACGATCAGCTCCTTAGTTTTGCTCACGTTCAGAGAGAGACAGTTGTCCTGGCACCATGATGTGAGTCTCTCCACCTCATCCAAGTATGCGGCCTCGTCATCGTTGTTAATGAGGCCCAGAACCACAGTATCATCCGCAAATTTGACAATAGAAGTGGAGCTGTGAGAGGACACGCAGTCGTGGGTGTATAGAGAGTAGAGCAGGGGGCTCAGGACACAGCCCTGTGGGGCTCCTGCGTTCAGAGTGATGGAGTTGGAGGTGAACTGGCCGACTTTCACCACTTGTGGTCTGGCGGTGAGGAAATCTTGAATCCAGTCACAGAGTGAAGTGTCTAGGCCGAGGTCTGAGAGTTTGACAGCTAGCATGGTGGGGACTATAGTGTTGAAAGCTGAGCTATAGTCTATGAATAGCAGCCTGACATAGTTGCCATTCTTGCTGTCGATGTGAGTGAGAGAGGAGTGCAGTACCTCGGAGATGGCATCATCAGTAGACCTATTTGGCCGATAAGCAAACTGAAGTGGGTCCAAAGTAGCAGGGATGGAGGAGCAAATGTGTTTCTTTAAAAGTCTCTCAAAAACCTTCATGACTGTCAATGTGAGGGCAACTGGACGATTGTCATTCATGCAAGAGGGTTTACTGTTCTTAGGCACAGGGATTATGACATATTTTTTTAAAGGAGGTAGGAACAACAGAGGTAGTAAGGGACTCATTAAATATGGAAGTAAACAAACCAGCAAGCTGATCAACACAGGACCTCAGAACGCAGCCAGTAAACCCATCAGGTCCTGCTGCTTTCCTGACGTTCACTCTCCTTAGTTCCCTCCGAACTTCATCCTCTGACACGGTGATAACATGAGCGCTGCTCTGTCTGCTGCTTCCTGACGGGCTGTTCGGCAGAGTCGCGCCGCCATTACATTCAAAGCGGCCGTAGAAGGTGTTTAGTTCTTCGGCCAGCAACGGATCTGCTCTCACCTCTGCGGAGGAGTTATTTCCAGAGGAACATATGGTCTTCAGCCCCTGCCACATGCGTCGAGAGTCATTGAGCTGGAAATGTGACTCAATTCTCTCTCTGTACCGGCGCTTAGCGGCTCTTATTGCACGTCGGAGAGTATAGAACGATGCCTTGTACTCACTCATGTTTCCTGACAACAGACCGGCATTGTATGTGGCAGTGCGATGGTTAACCGCATCACGGATTGATCTGTCCACCCACGGTTTCTGATTAGTAAATGTCCTTATTGTTACCGTTTCAGTGGCTTGCTCGGTTAGCGTGTTTACGTGTCATCAGAGGAGGATCAAACATCTCCACAAACAGCATCACCAGCTTCACTCATTAGATTTACTTTATTTCTGTCAGACATATATAGCTTTTATTGATAATTACCAGAGTTTTAAATGTTGGTATTTGTTTCTTTTGAATTCACCATTGTGGTGGACAGTGTTAGCCTTAGTTGGGATCTTAGTCCTTATTCATTTTTTTTATTTTAATTTTGGCATTGGCAAATGTATCCTTGTGAAACAAAATTGAGGCAAAGGAAGTAAATTACAGCGAGATCAGATGCTGTTAGCATTTTGTTGATGATGTTAAATCATCACAAATTAAGCCTAATGTAGTTATGATATTTGTTTTATATTTAGTATTCATAGCCACCTAACATTGTGAAGATGCAGTACAGGAAACAAGAGTATTGAAATGAAAATGGACAAAATTCATGTGTAAGAGATATTTTGAGAAAAACGCAAAAAACGCAGGTGGTCACATGCAGATATCAAGATTTTGTACATGAATCACAACAACGGTGACAATCAAAACAAACAAAAAACTTCATGCTGCAATGCATGATGGGTGGCTTTACTGTACAAACTCATCCTTAATTCCTGAGTGTTTTCGTTTTGATTGTCACCGTTGTTGTGATTCATGCGCAAAATCTTGATGTCTGTGTGTGACTATATGAACAGCTTGCTCAATTTTTGTGTACATGCTTTTCATCAATAAATATATGCATAACATTTAAAACACAGTATGAGACGCTGTTTTTTATTATGATTTGTCATATTTGACAGGAATATGTTTACATTTAATTTCATCTTTCTCTGCCACAACAATTGTGCTTTTACAAACAAACGGTTACAGATGCCTAACAAAGTTAACGCAAGACGTACAAAGACCAATATACAAACTAAAGCTAACACTGTCCACCACAATGGTGAGTTCAAATGAAACAAATACCAACATTTAAAACTCCGGTAATTATCAATAAAACTATATATGTCTGACAGAAATAAAGTAATTCTAATGAGTAAAGCTGGTGATGCTGTTTGTGGAGATGTTTGATCCTCTTCTGCTGAGATCTTGAGAGATTTTTAGTCTTTGATTTGCAGTTGACTTTACCAAATGCTTAATAATCAGTTATTTGATCAATTATCTCATAAACGTTAATGTTGTTTCAGTGCAGATTCTTTTATGTTCATGATTTTGCAATTACAAATGTAAATTACTTTGAAAAAACATGAGTTTAAATATAATGCATCCTGAGAGTGTATTTTTGGTCGAGAAACAGTATACATTTAGTCTAAATTAACCTTAAATTATATAAAAAATGTCCACTAACCACATTTGAACTAGTTTTTAACCTTGTATGGAGGTTGCATGAACGTCTATATCAGACGTGCAGAACACGTCAAAAAAAGACGTCATAACTTTCATTCTGGCTCCTCAGTGGACGTCTTTTCAACGTCTGCAAAGACATAAAAAGACGTCCACTGGACGTAACTTTGCCCAGTGGGCAGTAGTCACCGGCGAAAGCTGATGTTTGTACACACTGCCGATTTCAAGAAGGCTCTGGTGATCATAGATGTGTTTCCGAGTGTTTATCTTTTGCGATAAAGTGAGACAGTTTGAAGACGAGGAGATGAGACTAACACACATAAAAACAGTTTCTAGGACCCGGAGTATCAGCTGCGTCCGAACACGCCACCATCTTGGTCAAGGGACCAAGTTCAAAGTCTTTATTTCATGACTTCATGGATGAACAACATCTTAAATAAGACATTAACTAAGATGAGTACATCATTACGATTTATAATGTATTATGCATGCTCATTATGTTTTTTTGTTCACAAAAAAACAACAACAACAAGGTATTTACTATGCATTTTGTATAAAGCTACACTGTATACAGCTATTACTGTAAAAGGCTGTAAAAAATACCACAGTATAAACCTGTTAAATGATTAACAGTAAGTTTCCTTACTATATACTATACGGGGAGGCTGCAGACCTGGATCAGGCAGATCTACGGCCCAGACAGTTTCATGGCCCAGGCAGTTTCACGCCTCTGTTGTTACTAATGTGTCCAGTAGGGGGAGGAGGATATACGGTGAAAAAAAAACAACGCTCGTTGTTGTTTTTATGTGTGCATTTAAATATAAAAATTATATTAGGATATCAGATTATCGGATTAAAATATCTGTAAATATTCACTGTTGGTCTACATACATAGCCTACAGTAGACAACTGAATTAGTGTTTTTGAAAGAAATAATACATTAACATTACATATTTCATTAGTGAATAAAAATAAATAATACACATATTTGGATCAAATGGAAAATGTAATGATACATGATCTACTGTAGCCTAATTATATTCACTGTAGGTTTTCATATATACAGGAGATGGAGTGATATATCTATGTTGTTTTATAATTGATATAAAGTTACATTCAGATATTAACCATATTTAGCCCATCAGACATACAGTGTAATCATATGGACCTTCAATTAAATATTTATTAAATATTTATTTAACCTTTAGTATTCACTATTGGTTGTCATACAGCAACATAACAGTGTCCTAAGCATTTTATAAGGAAAAACACAATTCACAATATTCTAAAATTTCAAGGGCCATTTAGCCATCTGAGAATATATATATTTTTTTGTGTACAACAATATTATTTATTAACACCATTTATTAAAAACATGAACTAGGATGACTCCCGTTGATGACTCTCTTTTAATTGTTGTTCAGTCTTCCTGTCAAAATTCTCCTGCTCACAGATAAAAAACAAAATAACGTTGGATAGTTGTAGAAAGAAATGGTTATTTGTGAATAATGGCAGGATGTCATGTTTGACCATGTTTTCCTTTATAGTATCCTAACAGTACCTTATGTAAATGACAGGTCTTCGCTGAAATTTCTCCTCAGCCTTTAGGATGGACAGATGTTACACAAAAGCCAGGGCACTACCAGAGAAAGAATTGAAATTGATCACAGTCACACACCCCATAATTTCACATGTTTAGCTTTTTACAATAAAATCAAAAGTGTCTCTTCTATAATAACCACAAAAACCTTTCATTTAGAGCAATGATTCCACATTATTAATAAACTATTTGATATTTAAAACAATGTGAATCTGGCAGAGTATAGCTAACACTTGACACCTACCTCTGGAAAAAGGACATCTTTAATGAATTTGATCTGGTCACTTGTGGGTGTGCTGTCCAGAATTGAAATCAGGTGAGAGTGGATTGCTTCAATCTGCTCCTGATCTTCAGTGTATATCGGCACAAATGCTGACTTGGCGAATGCTTGAAAAAATTGTAACGCAACTTTGAATTCTTTTGGCCACTGCCTTGCCTTTCAAATGAACAAAAACATTTTAATTTGCTGGCCCCCTATACAACAATCAGATTCATAATTAAAATGTTTTAATTTCATTTAAATTGTTTATATGTAGGTTATCAAGAATAGAAATGTGAATATTGCCATGTTTTAATTTTACTGAGGTGATTATGAAAACAATGACAAGGCATGATTGATTGATGCCTTATGACTATGCTGATGATTTATTGCATTTTTCATCTGTGCTGTGTTGCCTCAGTTTGGTCAGTTATTTCTATAGGCAAAGAAGAGACTTCAAGGATGAAACGTCAAACTGAGATGTTCAGAAACTAGAACACATACCCCTCTGTCTCAAACTGCTCAATAAGACACCACCACTCTCTGACTGCAGGAATGTCAAGCTAACAGAAATTGAAATGTTACTGGATTAGTATTCAGATCGTATTGGTAGAACTCAATGACGAGCAATAAAGTACAACAACTTTACAGCAACCTTTTAATGAAGAAAATAGAAAAGCTCACCAGAGGGAAATTGACCAGAGTATTCAGCCCGGTGTAGAGGGCATACCGACAAGCGTTATATCAAATCAAATCAAATCAAATAACTTTTATTGTCACATCACCACAGCACAAGTGCCTTGGTGAGTGAAATTCTTACGAGGGTGCTCCAGATAATGCAAAAAAAAAACTATTTACATATGGACAGTACATATTTACAGACTGTACAGAAGACAATGTGCAAAATACACATACATATACTCAGTACACATAGTGTACTATAAAGACATACTTAGTTATCAACTACACATTATACACCGTATGTGCACATCTACATTATGTACACTATCTATACATTATGTAGTCTATACATAGTAATAATGTGAAGGTGCAACAGATTATAAATTAACATATGAGTGAATTCAGACACTGATGAACACCTGCTGGTTAACAAACACAATCACTGAAGGAAAGAACCAGAAACAAAACTACAACTGACATACAGCCACAGCCTTAAATGAAATCAACTGAAATAAAACAGCAGAGGATGATTAAACAACTCCACAAACAGCATTACCAGCTCCACTTATAACTAATTAATTTCTGTTATATATCTATGAATTAACATTTAACAGTTTATATTTTATTTCAAATGTTTTGTTTGACATCACCATTTTGGTGATCGGTGTTTGCTTTAGTTATGCTCTTGACCCTTGGCTCTTCAATGTTAGTTGCATCTCAGCTGTTTTAACTGTTTTTATGACGCACATTTGTTATGATAAGAAATGCCAAAAGAAATTGTAAATAAATAGTGCTGATTAAATGTTGATGGTAACATGAAATAATGACCTTCTTCACTGACTTCAGTTGGATCCAATAGATATAGTTAGTTTCTAATACAGTTCATATTTATATTTTGTTTGTAACAAAAGTTGACAAATTATTATGCAAAAATTTATGAGCATTTTATGCACACATTTTTATATGTTATAACTCCATTTAGACACAACAGAGATAAAAAATCAGCACATGAACCTCAACAATGGTGACAATCAATGATAAATAAAAAAATTCATACTGCAAAGCATGCTGGGTGCCAGTACACACCTCCCAGCATTCATTGCGGCATGAATAAATTATGCAGCTGAATGTTCTTACTATTTTCTTTATTAGCTATTCTGGTGTTGTTTTGGTTGTGACTTTTCAGTAGACTCTTTCGTGATGGTCAGAGTAGAACCAGAGTAGAATTTTTTTTTTTTTGTATAATTTGTTTATCATTTTTGATTGTCACCAATTTTGAGATTCATATGCTGATTGTTGATGTCTGTGTGTGTTTGAGTTATGCTGTAGGTTCAACATGTTTATTTGTAAATATTGCGTTTAAAACTTTTTCACAACATTTGATTATTGGAATATCAGTGGTACAATCACAGCATATTGCACATTTAATAAATGAATAAACATTGGGTATTATCAGTGATCTAGATTAGATCATGAAGGTTCTGACATCACAATTATCAGTCTTACTTTATTGTAGACAATTTAGGCTTCTTTTGTTTGAAAACTGTACTTAATAATCACATTTGATTAAAACAACCTATTTAACTTGAAATAGTGAAGGTTCAAGAGCTCAATTAAAGCAAGCACTGATCGCAAATGTGGTAACTTCAAATGAAAGCACAACACCTAAAATCTCACTAAGAGATTTTTGTACACATATGACAGAAATAAAGTCAAAGTTTTTTGCAATAAGAAGCTGGTGATGCTGTTTGTGGAGTTGTTTATTCACCCTCTGCTGAGATCTTCAGAGATTTAATGTGTTTTATTTCAGTTGATTTTAACTTTGGCTTTGGCTGTAAGTTTTGTTTCTCTGCTCTTGTTTCTCTTTCCTTCGGTGATTTTACTTGTTAACAGCAGGTGTTCATCACTAAAGCTCAATCCTCATGTAATTAGTCACTTCATTCTCTCATTAACTTCAGTGTTACTCCAACACTCTGTAGTGTGGACATATAAGTGCTCTTTAAAACCAATGATTTTGCTGTGGCATTAAATGTTTGAGAAGAAAAAAAAATACACAAACGTAATTTTAAAAGAAGTACACCATAAATAAAAAAAACTGTAGATTATGAGTAGGGGGAGCCTGTAGACCTGGAGCAAGACAGATCTATGGCCCAGACAGTTTTACGCCCCAGGCAGTTTTACGCCCCTGTTGTTCCTGATGCGTCCAGTAGGGGGAGAATGATATACGGCGAAATAACATCATTCAAATCAACGCACAACACTTATTCATTAATACACTTCCCATTCATAGATGTTGACTTTTTTTGTTATTTAAATGTAAATGCTACATTAAAATAACAGATAGATCGTGAAATGATGCACTAATGACATACGTTATAGATATGGTTTTCACTGTTGGTATTCATACATAACCCACAAAAGACAACTGAATTTCAATTTAGTTTAACGTTATTGTGAAATGAACAATTAATACACATAGTTGGATCAGCTGGACAATGTAATGATGTGATCAACTGTAGCGTAGTTACCATAGGTTTTCACATAGATTTTGTGATAAAGTTACATTCAGATAATAACCAAATTTATCCCATCAGACAAACAGTGTAATGATATGGGCCATTGATAAGATATCTGTTGTATTCACTACTGGGTGTCATACAGCTACAGAACTTTATTTAGACAGAATTCACCCCTTTCTAAAAATCCAAGCCATCTGAGAAGAAAAAGAGAACTTTGTTGTGAACAACAATTTTTTTATCAACACTATTTATTAATGACACACAGCGATGACCCTAGGCTAATATTCTTTACGTGTTGTTTTATCCTGTCAAAATGTTCCCTCTCACTGATAAAAAAAATAAATACAACTAATTTGGACAGTTCTAAAGAAAATGATTAATTGTAAATAATGCCAGGATGTCATGTTTGATCATGTTTCCTTTATATTATCCCTGCAATATGAATATGAACAGGCTGCACTAATACATTGAAATATTTTAATTACATTTCAGTTTTCTGAATATAGTTTATCAAGATTAGAAATGGGGGTATTGATATGTTGAACTTGTACAAAATTTTGCATTTAGAAAAGTATATAGGGTACATTTATAAAACTATTTATATAGTTAAAAATGCTAGAGAAAATGCTAGCATTTTATGCTATAAAATGCTAGAGAAACCACTAGTTAAAGATAGCATGAAGAAAGAGTATAAATGCTCACTCACTTAAGTATGTTTATTATTTCCAACATTTCAGCAGGCAAGTAGCCTTTGTCAAGATACAGCTTACTAGAAAATGGAGAGCACCACAAATATAATCAACAATTAATCAGAGAACAACATCACAATTAACATAATTACCCAGCAAACAATTACAATAATCTCTTAACTTTATATGAATAAAACAAGATACACCATAAATAATTGAGCACCAAAAATCACAAACATGATAAAAACCATATTAAGTTCAAATAAACTTTAATTAGATATTAGATAATTAGATAATTAGATAATCAAATTTATAAGAAACAACTAAAATCAAATCAATTGTTTGCATTCAAACCATATGGGACCAAAGTTTTTAATGTGGGATTTATCATGTTTGTGATTGTTGGTGGTCAATTATAGATAGTGAATAATTAGTTTTCTTAATATAAAATTAATTTGCTCCAAACTCTACCCCATAGTTAATATAAAATTAAGTAATAGTCGTTTAGTTGTTTGCTGTAATAAAAATACTTGTGTGCAGTTATATTCTCATTTTTTTTACATACATGCCTATTATAAATCTGCCATTTGTATGTTCATACATATCCAACATGTACTCTAATGTTGCTGCAAAATCCATGTGCAGTGTGAAAAGAGTAAACGGTTAGAAGAATATCTTACCAGAAAAGGCCATCTCATGCAAGCTAGAGACAGAAAACAAAAAATTTACAATAAACAATTAAATAAGTAAGACAGAGGGAGTAAGCCTACATAGAATATGAGGCAAGCTTTCACGTGGTTAGGTCAAATTGAGCCAGACAAACCATCAACCTGACCATAAATATTGTCTTTGCATATAAATTATAAAGATGTCTCTTGACATATTGAAATTAATTGATTGCGACCTTTGGCTAATCACTTATAAATTATACTTGTTGCATGGTTGCTGAACAACAATAACTTTAACGAGTATTTAACATACCTCTTTTTCGTCTTGCTTCTAGATTTGATTTAGGTTTGATTCAGTTCTGATGGCTCATAATACTGTGCGGCCTCCCCCTACTGGACACATCAGGAACAACAGGGGCGTAAAATTGCCTGGGGCGTAAAACTGTCTGGGCCGTAGATTTGCCTTGCTCCAGCCTCCCCGTATAGTAGATTTTTGGCAACTACAGCTGCCGGTAAAAAAGCAAGGGAAAAAACAGAAAAATACTGTACAATCTAACAGCCACTGTTTTGTTTGTTCAGTTGTGTTTTGTGGGTCACCATTGTGCTGGAGAGTAGAGCCTGAGTTTAAGTCAAGCCTTATGGTGTGAATGCTTACAGTGTATGCTTATGGAACATGATTAAAAAAAAAACATTATTTCATGCATGTGGGTCTATTTGACTTTTAAAGGAATATACAAAAAATTCACATTACCTCATGCATGCATACAGGCTAGAACAGTATACCCTTGTATAAGAAGAGTAATAATATAATGTTTAATGCTTATAATTGGGAGTGTGATTAAATATTTAGCCCTAATCCCATAGTAAAAGAACCGCGTGGGGATGTATCCATCACCACTAATGATAATGACATTTATGCAGTCATGTAAATAAACAATTATAATTTTTGGACAACAAAATAAATGAGACAAATCTCAACAAATATCGTTCATGTGTAATCTACCTAAATATAAAACCTTAACAGTGCCTTTTTCTTTTCAAGAATTATGAAGTTCTTAAGATCATACGTTTTTGGCATTTCCCAAAGTCCTTTCTGCAACCCTCTCAATCACATTGCTTTTTAGTGGGAATAAAATAAATGATTACATTTGTAATATGTATGTGTGTGTTTATCTACTTTTTTTTAACTTTGTTTAAATGCAGAAATTGTTCAGGTTGGGTTACAGTATTTATAAAGAAAAGTATATAGGGTACATTTATAAAACTATTTATATGTATATGTAGACCTATACATGTCCCTTTTTTGATAGCTAATTTCTGTATTCTTTATTATATGTAAAGGATGTTTGTATGGTTTATCTCTGACTTTTTTGTATCAGTTCCTTTGTCTGTCTGCATTTGTGCCTGTGATTTTATATCCCTCAACCCATGTTTCTTTCTCACACTCCCTTTTTCCCATTCCAAGGCCTTTGGAGTTTGCTGAACCAGCTTGTCCAGGCAGAGGATGTGTGTGTAGACTTGGACTGGCATGTCAAGACAAGACACATGCACTGAGGCAACATATTTTGTGTCGTTTGGGTGTCACAAACGCTCACACAAATCATGTAATTCTGAGTAGTTCCAGCCCTCCATTCTTGATTGAAAAACATTTCATATTTTGAGGACAACTATAGAACACCCAAAGTAGTATGCTGCATTTTGCCTATATTTGCTAATAGTGTCTGCAGCAGCTGCAACAACATTAGATGTAACACGGGAACAACTGAAGAGGTAGGAAAAATTTTATAGTATGTAAAGTTTTTTTTTTTACTTGCAGGAAAGATTCAGGCAATACCGTTAGATAGGCAAGCAAGAGAGGAGAGAAAAATATTAAAGACTGTTTTTAAAATAATTCAAATTCTGCCTTTGTTACTGGGGGAAAAGTACTGAGATAGACATACTTAACATATGTCTATGTACCATCTTTTATATTTGTTGTAGTAAGCAGACATTGTTTTGAGAGTGACTTTGCTTAGTAATATTTGATATTGCTTCTTAGAATGGTCATGATGCATTTAAAAAAAAACATCTTTACATTTGTGGAAGGCTGTTTGATATATTTTTTAGACCATAAGTTGTTCCATGTTCCCACTCTGCTAATTCAGCTGCTTGAGGGTGTATAATCTTAATACAGTCGCACACATATGCACAATGCTCAGTTTTTGTAATTTTGACTGTTTGGATTTCTGCTTAAAACACTTAATAATTGATTTTGTTCTGTTTCATTTCTTGGCCATATCATGAAATATTTATTGTTTTACTTTTTTTATGTGTAAGAATGGTGTACTCATTTAATGGTCCAGTACACTAATCCACTGTTACCTAAGGTCCAGATTTAGATGCAAATTTAGAGATTAAGCTAAGGGTTTAATTACTCTTAAAGTGTTATGTTTTTATCCAATTTATAAAGCCAGTTTTCATGAAATGCAACACTGGTAAATGCAAACATTCATTTAGAGAATACCAGAGGTGAAAACTATTGCTTGTTTATTAGATTTTCCAGTCTAATAAAATTCCACAAAGGTGCCATCATCTTCCCATGATAGGCTGATAACTCAATCCATAATAGGAATAAACCTTTTAAATCTGTTGATATAGATTTAAAATTTCAAGAGAATTGCAAATCCCAGATAGCAACATATCGTCGGCGCAGATCCGGCCTACATCTGGCAAATATGAAATGATGATCTGGCCAACATGTAGCATGGAATGATTGCACTTGGGTGGACCGCTCCTGTTTGCCAGATCTGGGCCAAAAGCAGGCCGCAATAACACATGTCAGCAGGAGCAAAGAAACAAACCACACTGGACATTTTCTGAGCCACAAAATCTTAAGTCCTCCCCTAAGTTTGTTAACAAGCAAATTCAGTGAAGAGAAGAAGAGAACAGAAAAAAAGAGACAAATAGAAACTCAAGAACTACAACTGACTGCATCCACAGCTTAGATGTATTCAACTGAAGATAAAAGTTATTAAATCTCTGAAGATCTCAGCAGAGGAGGATTAAACAACTCCTCAAACAGCATCACCAGCTTCACTTATTACTAACCATATGGACTTTATTTCTGTTAGAGGTCTATGGCAGTTATTTTTGAGAATGAACAGGGTTTAAATATATGTTTTTCAGTTAAAGTCACCATAATGGTGATTGGCGTTTCCATTAGCTGGGATCTTAACTATTAAAACAACAATTTTTTTGATTCTGCATTTAGTAGATACTTTTAACCGAAGCAATCTACAGTCCAGTCAGGCTATGCATTTGTTTTGAGAGTATGTGTGTGCCCTGGGAATTTATCCTACAATCTTAGCGCTGCTAATGCCATGCTCTGGCCACTGAGATGTTGTAATCAGCCATAAATGATTTGGAAACACTGTCAACTTTTTGTTGTTTAACTCTATTCACTTTTTGACAATTATACATTTGATATATGATCGTTAGACCGACAGTTATGGCTCACTAACACACAATATAATCATAAATCAACAGATAAACCTCAATAATGGTGACAATAAAAAGTGGTATGCCATAATGCATGCTGGGAAACAAACTCCCAGCATGCATCACAGCATGAACAAATCATGCAGCTGAATTGTCCGATTGTTTTCTTTAATTCTAACTTTGGGTCAGGTATTTACTTATTTAAAAAAAAAATTGCAGTTTTTTTGAGACTTTTAGTAGCTTTTTGCGATGTTGTTGAGATTCACATGTTGATTGCTCATATTTGTGTGTCCTTATGGTGTACTATGGTGCGTTGCACTCCCAGAGCAGATGACGTACGGTCTCTGGGAAACCAAATCCGGACCATGGGCAGACTGAGTGACAGTGTGAGGCCTACAGTGTGAGGCCTGGAACTGGACTCACCGGTTTCCGATCCTGCACAAGAGAGACGAGATGCTTGTGATTAGTTAAAATGGTGACATCTCGGTTTTCTAAAACATGCTTCTTTAAAAACTTCTTGATAAAACAGTATTCTTTAGGCAAATTAAAAGACAATGGGGTTTTCAAGTTGACTGGCAAGATCTTTAATGTTCTTAGATAGGACCCCATCCAGAATCGGGTCATGGATTCTGCTGTCTTGTTTTCACTGGATGGGGTAACTTCTGTAGACCTCTAACAAAAATAAAGTCAATCTGGTTAGTAATAAGTGAAGCTGGCGATTCTGTTTGTAGAGTTGTTTAATCCTCTGCTGAGATCTTCAGAGATTTAATGTATTTTATCTTCAGCTGAATTCATCTAAGGATGTGCCTGCAGTCAGTTGTTGTTGTTGTTGTTTTGCTGACTGTCTCTTTTTTCATGTTCTCTTTTGTCAGATAAGTGGCCTAGTGTGGTTAATTTCTTGTGGCAGGCTATGGCCTGCTTTTGGCCCAGATCTGGCAAACAGGAGCAGTCCGCCCAAGTGCCATCATTCCATGCTATGTGTTGGCCAGATCATCATTCCACATGTGCCAGATGTGGGCCAGATCTGGTCCGACGCGATGTTGCTATCTGGGATCTGAGCAGCTAGCTGGAGGTGAAATTCTACTTTTGCCTAAATTTTGATGGGCTTAATTTTTATTTTATTTATTTAGTTCTGTAATGACAACTCTCTGATAGATTGGCATGGCAATAGACACAGCAATGTTAAAGTATTCAAAGCAAGTACAGAGACTTGCCAAAACATCAAAAGACATGCTGCTGTGAACATTTAAGACATGCTGTTGTTGCATATATAACATTAATTACCCCCCAACAAAGCATGAGACATGAAAAATGAACAATTCAAGCCAAAATATTCATGCTACTAAGTTTAGGAAAACAAGCTGCTGTACTGGTAGACATGTATATATCTGCACACATAGGATGAACATAAACAGCTATACAAGTGTGAATACAAGTGAATACAAGTGCGCAGAGGTGGAAAGTAACGAATTACATTTACTCGCGTTACTGTAATTGAGTAGCTTTTTTGTGTACTTTTACTTTTTAAAGTAATTTTTGTAATCTATAATTTTACTTTTACTTAAGTATATTTTGTTTGAAGTATTGTACTTCGCTACATTTTAAAACATTAATTACGGAGTAAAATAAATAAATAAATCGCTCTGTGCAAACAACTGCAGTAAATAATGGGCAGAAGAAGAAACTGGCGCTAAAATCACAAGAAAGATGCAGACGGACAAGACAGGCGTTATGCTGCAGACCCAGCTGAAAACCAAACCCCGTCGTATTCTGCTGAAGTTGAAGGAAATTAAGTGAATCTCTGGCCATATCCATGCTCTATTATGCAGTGTAAGCTGTGTTTGCCTCGGGAGACCAAACCAGCAGCTATAATATCTCGACATCAACCCTTCGCAAGCATGTAGAGGTAAGATAAATACTTGCATCATTGCATTGGTGGTTAAAGTTAAGCTTTAACGGTTTAGCAAAAGGTTGTGCACAAATTAGCCAAAAATACAGTGGTGCAGGGTGTGCGATATCATCTGCAAAAATGTAGTAATTTTTGTTTTAACGATGTGCGATTATCAGTATTTTGACAAAAACCAAACAAAACACTCTAAACAGTGTGCCGTGAAATCTAGTAATGTTAATTAGACTAGTCCGCGTGCATTTGGAGTGCTTTCTTTCACTGCGTGATTCAGTCTGTTAAAATGCGTTTAGATTGATCACAAAATTGAATATATAGGGGCAAAATGTATATATCTATATCATTTCATATAGTAAATCAACATCACGTGAAGAGTGCCGTTTTTTCTCCACAAATCAGCACGATTACACAGGCCTGTAGATAAAAAAAAAAAAAACAAGAAGTTAATTAAGAGACTTGCGTTTTAGACACCATATTGCCTGTTTTTGCTCTATTTCGTCAACAAAAATAATTCCAAACACAGTTTTGCGTCTCTGACTCTGAGCAATGACGGTGTTTGATTCCTTGAATTAACCGTTTAAATGATTGTTCAATCGCAATGATTCACTTATCAGTGACTTGCTGACACCTACTGGTGGTTTTAATTTAACATTTAAAGTTTAAAGACTTTTTTTATATATATATAATTTCAAATGAGTATTCAATATTTGTGACCCTGGAGCACAAAAGCAGTCTTAAGTCGCTGGAGTATATTTGTCCCAATAGCCAACAATACATTGTATGGGTCAAAATTATAAATTCTTCTTTTATGCCAAACATCATTAGGATATTAAGTAAAGATCATGTTCCATGAAGATATTTAGTAAATTTCCTACTGTAAATATATAAAAACTAAATTTTTGGTAAGTTATATGCATTGCTAAGAACTTCATTTCATATTTTTTTGCACCCTCAGATTCCAGATTTTCAAATAGTTGTATTTTGGCCAAATATTGTCCTATCATAACAAACCATACATCAATTGAAATATTATTTATTCAGCTTTCAGATAATGTATAAATCTCAATTTAGGAAAATTTACCCTTATGACTGGTTTTGTGGTTCAGGGTCATATTTTATGTCTTATTTATATCTAAACATTATTTCTGCATTTGTAACTGCAGGCTAAATGCATTCAATGTCAGTGTAAATACATATATGCCACTTCAGATGAAGCTTCTGTTTCCTCTGCATTGCAAAGATGATTTTTGTTGATGCTGATTTAATTGGCCTGGTAACAGCCCAAATGTGTTATTATTCTAAATAACTGATTCCTT
Source organism: Schizopygopsis malacanthus (assembly GCA_027474115.1). Classification (NCBI taxonomy): domain Eukaryota; kingdom Metazoa; phylum Chordata; class Actinopteri; order Cypriniformes; family Cyprinidae; genus Schizopygopsis; species Schizopygopsis malacanthus. The sequence goes on along the minus strand of CM049865.1, from coordinate 32,988,601 downwards.
TAATTGAAAACACCTAGTTTGAGATTTATAGGCCTATCCCAGGGGTGTCAAACTCAGTTCCTGGAGGGCCACAGCCCTGCAGAGTTTAGTTCCAACCCTGCTCCAACACACTTACCATGTAGTTTTCAAATAAGCCTAAATGATTAGTTTAGCTGGATCAGATGTTTAATTAGGGTTATAAACAGGGCAGGGCTGTGGCCCTCCAGGAACTGAATTTGACACCCTTGGTCTATCCCATTTTTTCGTCCCTCCCACTTAATGTAACTAAGTAATTTTTACTCAGAGTAAATTTTAAATGAGCTACTTTTTACTTTTACTTGAGTAGATTTTTAGACTGGTACTTTTACTTGTACTTAAGTACAATTGCATTAATGTAATGGTACTTTTACTTGAGTAGAATATTTCCGTACTCTTTCCACCTCTGCAAGTGCGAATGCTTATTTCACTTTAACTTGTTCTCATATCTGTAGCTTAGTCAACATATCCTCATAGTAATTAAATAGAGACTGCTTGCTGCTGCATAAACACAATTGCATTTATGCTTAGTAATTCACTTCTGTATAATTTACATTTACATTTAGTTATTTAGCAGACGCTTTTATCCAAAGCGACTTACAAGAGAGGACAATGGAAGCAATCAAAATCAACAAAAGAGCAATGATATGCAAGTGCTATAACAAGTCTCAGTTAGTTTAAAGCAGTACATTTAACGCAAGTTTTTTTTAATTATATAATAAATACAAAGAAAACAGATAGAATAGAAAAAGAATAAAGCAATCTAGTGTTAGAGGCCTTTTTTGCTTTTGTTAATAGATAATTGTATAATAAATAAAAAGAAAACATAAAATACAAAAAGATTAGAAAAGCTTGTTTTTTTTTTTTAAAGAAAAAAAGCAGTAAACGAATAGAGTGCAAGTCTAAAAGAGTCAAGCTTTTTTAAAGGTTATTATTAGAATAGAAAGTGCTAGAGTTAGAGGGTCAAATAAAGATGGAAGAGATGTGTTTTTAGCCGATTCTTGAAGATGGCTAAGGACTTGGCTGCTCGGATTGAGTTGGGCAGGTCATTCCACCAGGAGGGAACATTTAATTTAAAAGTCTGTAAAAGTGATTTTGAGCCTCTTTGGGATGGCACAATAAAGCAATGTTTATGGAGTGAATTTTGTGACAATATTCATCAAACAAATCCAGCGTTTTGCAAATAAATACAATCTGCTTTGCAAAGAAAAACTTGACTTTCAAACAAATGCAAAGTGATTTGCAAATACAAAACTCTATTTGAGAGAAAATGCAGAGGTATGAATGAATGAATTAAGCATTTATATAGTGCTTTATTGTGTATTGCTGTACACCCAAAGCGCTTTACAATCATGTGGGGGTCTCTCCTCAGCATCCACTTGGATGATGTGACGGCTGCCACAGGACAATGGTGCCAGTGCGCTCACCACACACCAGCTACAGGTGGAGAGGAGAGAGAGTCATAGAGCCAATCAAGTGGATAGGGATTATTAGGAGGCCATGATTGACAAGGGCCAGTGGTGGTAATTTGGCCAGGACACCAGGGTTACACATTCTACTCTTTACGAGAAGTGCCATGGGATTTTTAATGACCACAGAGAGTCAGGACCGCTGTTTAACGTCTCATCCGAAGGATGGTGCTTGTTGACAGTATAGTGTCCCTGTCACTATACGCAGGCGTTAGGACCCACACAGACTGCAGGGTGAGCACCCCCTGCTGGTCTCACTAACACCTCTTCCAACAGCAACCTAGTTTTCCCAGGTGGTCTTCCATCCAGATACTGACCAGGCTCAACCCTGCTTAGATTCAGTGGGCAACCAGACTTGGGCTGCAGGGGGATATGGCTGCCGTAATACACAATACATATGGACAAATATATGTATTGTGTGTTACAACTGTGAGACACATTTGCCTTTTTATGAGGAAACTTGGCTTGATTTTCTCACAAATGCATGCTGGCTGATTTTCTCACAAATACAATTGAGCAACTTCCTTTTCCAAAAACAGCAGATATTTAAGCTAGTCTCTCAAGATGCCTGTTTACATTTGCAGGGAATACATCAGACCAACATGAGTGGGGAACAGGTGAATGTTACTATATCTATAATTAACCATTTAGATGTTTTCACAAAGCAACCCTTTAATGTCAGCGAAATTCACAATAAGTGATGTAAAGTTGTTAACATGACCGATTAGTTAAAACATTTCTATCAAATAGAGTTTTGTATTTGCAAATCACTTTGCGTTTTTTTGAAAGTCAAGTTTTTCTTTGGGTAGAATTTAGGTTAAGGGGTGCAGAGCCAGTGGTGGTTTTGTAGTCAAACATCAATGCCTTGAATTTTATGCAAGCAGCTATTGTTAACCAGTGCAAATTGATAAAAAGAGGTGGGACATGCATTATTTTTGGCTCATTAAAAATGTATCTTGCTGCCGCGTTCTGGATTAATTGTAAAGGTTTGATAGAACAGGCTAGAAGACCTGCCAAGAGAGCATTGCAATAGTCTAATCTGGACAAAACAAGAGCTTGATTAAGGAGTTGTGAAGCAAATGCAAGACTGTTAAACATCAAGCTTAGTTAAAAAAATATGATTTACTAATTTAGGAAATAATAAGCAGACCATGCAATATGCGCAGTGATATGGAATGACAGAGCATTCAGTTATCTCTTTGATGTTGATTTCAGATGATTTCTGAAAGCGCGCTGTAACTTCTACTGAAAACACTGGCCAAGTATTTGAATGTTAAGCAAGCTCATTTGAATGTTAAGCAAGCTCATTGTAAGTTAATGCTAAAAATCAGCTGTGCCATGTAGATAATGATATTATTACAAGCAAATTGTGATAAGGATATATAAGCTATGCACCATTTATAGTTTCCTGACATAACTTATCTAGCCACCCTTTCAAATAGCCTAGACAGATGAAGAATATGAAATATTGTTGTTACATGTCTTGTTGATTGCTTTCACCGTATTCCGTGGCAGATCTAATGCTTTGGAAATACTTTTCCTGTTTGGTCTCTTTATGATGAGCCTTTACAAGCTTTTTTGTTGATAGAACTAGCTGAGTTTTATTCAAGGATAATCAGCATCACCAGAAGACTATAATTACTTTTAATTATAGTTTGAATATAATTCAACCTCTGGGTAAATCTGAGTACAGTGTACTCAGTGTACAGTGTTGTTGTTTTTTTTAACATAAATACAGGATACAAACACCCATACCTATTACCAATTGTTTATAAATAAGGTCAATTTTCGGTTGGTTTTTTGAAGCTGATTTAGGTTAAGTCTGATACAGTTGTTAATTGAGATTGCTGTTAAATATGCTATTGTCTACATTTGTGTTTGAGGGAAAGCAGGGTAAAGATCCTGACGAAAACTGGATTACTAAAGATGTTGCTCAAAGACTTGAGCAACAAGTCGTCACTCTCTAGATATACAGTCTTTACCAATACATGCAATTTTGCATATGATATAACATAATATGTACCTGGCAAACGATAAAACAGAAATACAAATGTTCAAACCTGTTTATAGGGTTGACAATAATCATTGGATTTGCAAAAGTGTGCCATGATAGTGACATCAAATGTGGGGCTGACAAACTATTAATAGTTTGACATCCTGTTGTAAACTCTGTTCTTCTAAAGTGTAGAAAACTCAGAAGAGAAGACCAGGAGACTTCGGATTGGATCGTCAGCAGAATTTCTTTATTCTAATGACATGTCTTGTTATCTGTAGTCATCGAAAATCTCATCTTAAGTCATTTTTACAGGGTTCTTATAGACAGAATTGGAGGAGGGACTTTTTGGAGTTGGAGGTTGAGACAAAACATCAAAGAAAGCAAACATCTGAGGGCAGCGTTAGTTGGTTCCGGGAAACTTCCCGTGGTCCAATAAACCTATCGAATCCACGTCTGGCCAGGACAAAACCTATTTGCAGATCAAAGGTTGAATCTCTCAGTAGTCTGACTCATTGACAAAAGGCACAGCTGTCCCAAGCCCAAATGGTCAGGAAACGATCTCAAGCACCTTTGCCCCGACACCTCTTAGTCAGGAAGTGTATCTAATATTAAACACTTAAAATAAAATTTGTAATCCTTCAATTCCCCCTTTGAGAGTTCTAATAACTCTCACAAAATACAAATTTAAACACTTAAAAGTTAATTCTTGTAACTTGTAATCGTTACAGGCACATTGTACATGTTCTGTGTTGCTTATATGTAATTGCATGCTGACACAGAAACCAAACATGCAATTAGGGTCCGTGAAGTTCTTACGGGTAATAATCTTTTCTGTTTGGAACTGTCATTTCCTCGTGAGAGGTGTGCGTCATTTGCTAACAAGTTTCCGAAACATGAAGAATTCTCTTCAGTCATCTGGTGTAATTTTGCTGAAAGATCAAGAGTACGGAAATCTTGATCATGTTGATGGATGACTGAAGTTCCCGTATGTGAGTCTCTGCGTTGTGTATTTTTTCTTCTTTCTTTTCTCTTTCTTGTGTGATAGTTGGCTCGGCAATGGGTCTAGTTGTTTTCTAGAGGTTGTGGCTTCATCCGCAGGTGTGAGAAGGGTGGTGCATATGGATCTCAGGACAGCCATCAGGTGGTATCTGCACAGAGGAATAAAGAAACACACAAAAAAAAGAGAGACCAACGGCACAGAGCAGTATTTGTAGAGTCTGCAAACATTAGGGTTGTATCCTCTGTTCAAAATATAGTCTGCTATGGTTGTTCCTTCTTTCCCTATTTCTTAATTCCTGCGACACCTAAAGAACAGTGAGGAAAGGATGGACTAATGGAGGGGAAAGGCCTATGAGGAAATCTTCACCGCAGGGTTGGCCCCCGAAGCCTGTTGCTTTCGGTTCTTCCCTGGGCTCCTCACTGGTTCTTGTGTCTGCCCTATCCTATCCCTGCAGGGGGAGGAACAACCTTACAATGTGACACATGAGTCCAAGTTTTCCTTCCCTGACACAATACTGCAGCTGCTGTAATCAACATCACTTGATGTGGTCCGTACCACTTAGGCTCTAATGGCTTGTTTTTGAATGCCTTTATCATGACCCATTGACCTGGGACGATTGTGTGTCCACCTTCTGGTGGAGTCTGCCAACACAACTCAACTCTCTCTTTGGCACTCTGCACTGCCTTTGTGAGGTTTTCACAGTAAGCGATCAGGGCATCTGAAGCAATGTGCACATCAGCATTTCTAAGATCAATCACACCTGGCATCTGCATTGGGCGTCCAGTAATAATCTCATGAGGGCTCAGTCCTACTGATCTGTTAGGTGATGCTCTCATACTACACAGTACTGCGGGCAGTGCTTCAACCCATGGTACTCCTTCCTGATGCATTTTGTTTAGCCTGGTTTTGATTGTTCTGTTTGATCGTTCAACCTGTCCTGATGCTTGTGGCCTATAGGGACAGTGAAGGTTCCACTTAATCTTCAACATTCTAGACACTTCCTTGGCTACCTGTCCTGTGAAGTGGGTACCTTGATCTGAGTCAATGCAATCTGGTAATCCCCATCTGGGAATGAAATCAGTGACAAGACATTTAGCAGTATGTGCAGCTGTAGCGCGCCCTGTTGGATAAGCTTCTACCCATCTTGAGAACTTGTCTATTACTACCAAAACGTCAGTTTTTCCTTTACAAGGGGGCAACGATATGTAATCAACTTGTAGGTGACGAAATGGCCCTGGTGGAGCTGGGGTATGTGCTGCTGGTGTAATGGCTGCTGGTACATCATTATTTTTCTGACATGTAACACATCTCTTGACTGTTTCAGTGGCTGCGTTTCTGAATTTTGGATTCCACCATTGATTTGAGAACCTGTGATTCATCGTTGCTGGACCACTATGACCCAAACTGTGTATTTGTTGAGCCAAATATGGCAACAGTGATTCGGGAGCAACATACTTTCCCCCTTTTGTCCAGCAGCCGGATGAATCCACAGTGGCTCCTTTGTCTAACCATGTCCATGCTTCATATAGAGGAACGTCTTTATACAGATCAACGATTGATTCAGGAGGTAGAATTATCTTCTGTGCTGTACTACCTGAACACACTTGTACAGTTGCATAGAAACAAGCCTGTTTAGCCGCTACATCAGCAAGAGCATTACCTTTAGCTTCCGTAGTATTAGTTGTGAGATGTGCTTTCACTTTGATCACTGCTAATTTCTTTGGGAGTTTCATGGCAAACATTAAATCTTTCACTAATCCAGCATGCTTAATGGGGGATCCAGCAGAAGTTAGAAATTTTCTGGTTTGCCAAATGACACCAAAATCATGAATTACCCCAAAAGCATACCTGGAATCTGTGTAGATATTTGCAACCGATCCTGAAGCTAGCGTGCATGCTCTAGTTAAGGCTACTAGTTCTGCAGCTTGAGCTGAAAAATTATCTGGAAGACGACCTGAAGCAACTACTTCAGTGGTGGAAGTTACTGCATATCCTGCTCGTCTGTTACCTTCAATAACTTGAGCTGAACCATCCACAAACAACTCCAATTCTGCGTTCTCTATGGGAGTTTCTGCTATTTCACTTGTCGCTGCATATGTAAGCGTAACACAATCATGAGTCATTTCGCCTTCATCCTCTAACACAAATTCAGTCATTGCAGACATCATACATGAGGATGGGTTCGTGACTGGTGCACGCTGTATAACAATATTCGGGGCTGTGAGAGTTGCTAACCAATTTCCCCAACGGGAGGAGGTGACAGAAGTGACTTTTGCTTGATTCATTAGTGCGGACACTGTGTGAGGGCATTTTACGTTTACAGTCTGACCTAACACCATTCCTGATGAAGCCTGAAGCGCTAGATGAACTGCCTGTACTGCTCTGAGGCATGGGCCCATACCTTGAGCGACTATGTCAAGTTTACCGGAATAGTAATGAATTGGGCGTAAGCTGCCCCCATGATCTTGCATTAGACATGCAGTCATAAAGCCTAAGTGTTCATGGACATAAAGCACAAAGGGTCTATCAGATTGGGCAATTCCTAATGCTGGTGCTTGACATAGTGCTCTCTTCAAATCATTAAAAGCTTTGAGATGAAGTTCTTCCATACAAACAGTATCTGAATCTTTACCATGGCCTTTCAACAAATCATAGAGAGGCTGAGCAATCGAGGCATAGTCTTCAATCCAAGGTCTACAATAACCTGTTGTTCCTAAAAATGAGCGGAGTGTTTTAATGGTATTAGGCGGAGGTATGGCTTTGACTGAAGCCGCTCGATCCTGTGTAATGGATCTATTTCCTGCACCAATTGTTTGACCCAGAAATATGACTTGCTTTTTAGCAACTTGAGCTTTGTGAAAGCTGCATTTGTGTCCTTTTTTATGCAAATAGTCCAACAATGATGCCAATTCAGTTTGATGTACCTCATGATCTGTTGAGGCAATCAAAATATCATCGACATATTGGATCATAGTGGACTGTTTTACCGGACATTCTGGGTCACACAAATCACGTCTGACAGCCTGATGATATATGGTTGGGGAGTTTTGAAATCCCTGTGGCAATCGTGTCCACTGGTATTGTTCATAGTCAACTGTGAAAGCAAACCATGGCTGGCTGTCAGAGTGCAACGGTACAGAAAAGAATCCATTAGACATATCAATTACTGAAAAAATCTTACAATCTAATGGTAAGCCATTACAAATTGTAGATGGATCTGCCACTAGGGGGGTGATTTTTTCAATATGTTTATTGGCTACTCTGTAGTCTATTGTAAGTCTCCATGTCCCATTAGATTTCTTGATGGGCCATATGGGTGAATTACATGGACTGTTGGTTTTAACTAGCACTCCTTGCGTCAGCAAATTTTCTACAATAAGTTTGATTCCCTGTATAGCTTCCTTATTAATCGGATATTGTTTGGTGACCGGAGGTGGAGTTCCTGTCAATTTAACTGGTTCTACACCTGTCAACAACCCACAATCATCCTTGTCTTTAGCCCAAATTGGATGATTCTGTAAGAAAGCATACTCGGGAGGGGTTGCATTATTGGTAGAAATCTGTGCTGAGGAAATTTTTATGCTAGTAGATTCTGAGGACATGTCTAAAGTTAGATTTATTTGTCTCAGAAGATCCATGCCTAAAATTGCACCTGTATTTAATGGAGCGCATAGCAATTTTGTAGTCAGAGTTTTTGGGCCAAATTGTACCTCTATGGGCGGAGTTTCATACAAAACAGAATCTTCACCTATTACACCAGTTAAACAAAGTTTGGTTTTCTTGTATGGGATGTTTAAACCTTGTGCCAATTTTGTAGGAATTACTGTAATTTCTGCACCTGTATCAAGCAAAAAATCTATCTCTTTCTCTTTTATGCTACCTTTCACAAAAATTATTTGGTCATTGTGTTGGATTACAGGGGAAAGGTAGCTACTCACAGCCCCAATAATTAGTTTTTTTTCTGGTCTTGTTGTGCTCTTAGAAGAGCCTGAACTAACTGTCCTATAATTTCAGTGGTCACTGGCGGAACTACTTCAGGGTTGTGTGCAGGCTGAGAAGGAGCAGAATTATGCATAGCATTTCTTTTACTATCTTGTAACTTCTTCCTACACTCTTTCTCCCAATGTCCTAATTTTTCACAGTATTTGTATTTGCTTTCTCTTTTAGACCATCTATTGTCTTGTTTCGTTGTGTTAAACGTAGCTGCTGCTACTCTTACTTTTGCCTTGACATCAGCATCTCTTTCCCATGTAGCTAACCTGTCTAGGTTACTTCTGAGAGTTCTGGTAGACCAAGTTAGATCTAAGAATGGTAAAGCTTTTCTGTATTCGGCTACAAGGCCATCTGACCAGATACGAACCAAGGGTCCCTTGTCATCCAGAACACCTTCAGGGTCATCAACAATTCCACTGTAGATTACAGCTGACTGACAAAATCTTTCAGTATATTCACTCACAGTTTCTTCTTTCCTTTGCACACAGGTAGTAATTCTAGACCAATCTATTTTGGGTCCTAAGATGTTCTTTAGGATTTTCAAAATACCTTCTCTTAAATCACCCTTACTGGCATTTCGCAGTTCAGAAGTGACAGCAGATTCAAAACTGTTGAATTCAGATTCAGTTAGTATTTGTGACATCAGCTGCGTGACTTCTGCCAACGACATGTCATAAAGACGCATTTTACTGATCAATGTTCTTCTAAATTCAGAAAAATGTGTGCGTGCTGACGGTAAACTCTGAGATAGTCTCTCTATATCTTTAGGACATAAAGCTTTGGCAGCAGTTTGTATTTGCACAACAGAAGAATTGAGAGGAACACCATCAGTGTCCTCAATCCCCTGAGATCTTCTTCTAGCCCCACACACATGGACGGAATTTACAGGCACATCAGTTACTGATTGGAGAGCTACATCTGTTTCAAAGAACGCTTGTAAATCAGGGTAAATGTTATCAGGCTGACTTACTTCCACATCAGTTTTTGCTGCAATTTTCTTGAGGTTCAATTTCTTAGTCAAAGTGGATACTCTCGCACGGAGTTCATTGTTCTGTTTCTCTAGCTCTGCGTTACGCTGAGACTGTTGTGTCGCTAGCGTTACACTGAATTCCCTGTGACAACAGATAATGTCTTTCACATTGTTCTTACGAATACTTGCTCCTAGTACCTTTTTACACTCATCTACCGACCAAGTCTTGTCTGGATGAATCTCATATTTCTGCGTTAGTTTTTGTCTAACTTTTTCAGTGACTATTAGGTCCATTTGTTCCCCTAACAGCGTTTTGAATTCACTATCTGACCACAAAGGAGTCGCAAGACCAGTCTTTTCTGTGGTTGGAATCAGTCTAGCATTCATTCTAACCATTTTGTAAGTTTCTTCGGTACCACACAAACAAAACAAACAAAAAAACAAAAACAAAAAAAACTTCTCTGAACAACAGAGGGTACACTTGTTAAATAATAAAAAAAAAGCTTAACTATTGTTAACTTTCCAAATTACCAACACTTCACACTTAACTTCCCTGCCTACAAGAAACAGAGGATAAAACTAAATTATTAGCACGAAATGCTAACCTTCCCTGCCTGAAACAGAGGGTAACTAATTTTTAGCACGTAATGCCCAAAATCTTCCCTGCCTGAAAGAACAGAGGATAAACTTTCATCTCTAAAATAAAAACTTTAGAGGATAAAACTCTTCCCTGCCTGTAACAGAGGATAAACTTCCCTGCCTACAAGAACAGAGGATACTTTCATCTCTAAAATAAAAAACTTTAGAGGATAAACTTAGTTAAACAAACCCTACAGATGTATGTTAACTCTTCTCTGACGGCACAGAGGATACACTGGTCTTAGGTTCTTTTGGATTAGAGACAGCACTCACCAGAGAGAAAAATTCAGTCTGGGAAATCCTTGTTCAGCTTGAAGTTTCGCTGGATTCCAAAAGATGCAGATCTTTGTTTGAGCTTGAAGTTTTTCAGGTGAGGAAGCTGGAACTCTATCCGGGTTCACGGCACCATCTGTTGTAAACTCTGTTCTTCTAAAGTGTAGAAAACTCAGAAGAGAAGACCAGGAGACTTCGGATTGGATCGTCAGCAGAATTTCTTTATTCTATGACATCTGTTGTTATCTGTAGTCATCGAAAATCTCATCTTAAGTCATTTTTACAGGGTTCTTATAGACAGAATTGGAGGAGGGACTTTTTGGAGTTGGAGGTTGAGACAAAACATCAAAGAAAGCAAACATCTGAGGGCAGCGTTAGTTGGTTCCGGGAAACTTCCCGTGGTCCAATAAACCTATCGAATCCACGTCTGGCCAGGACAAAACCTATTTGCAGATCAAAGGTTGAATCTCTCAGTAGTCTGACTCATTGACAAAAGGCACAGCTGTCCCAAGCCCAAATGGTCAGGAAACGATCTCAAGCACCTTTGCCCCGACACCTCTTAGTCAGGAAGTGTATCTAATATTAAACACTTAAAATAAAATTTGTAATCCTTCAATCCTAAAGAGTGTGAATTGTGTCTCTGTGGTAATTTCAATGCATTATTCTGTTTGTGAGGTCTGACATGTCAATATCTGTCTTTGTATGCCAATGGTATGTGTTTGGGTCAGGGCTACCTACACTCAAAAAAATTATTCGGTCTAAATTTACCTTTTATGTAATTCAATTGCATAACAATTTTCCATCCATTTAGATTACATAGTTTTAACATAAGCAAATCAATAAACGTAATATGATTCTTATGCATCAGTCATACGTGAATGAAACAGGTACGATTTATGTAATAATTCACAGCAAAGTCCCCACACTGCTCAGTATCCATGTGTTTCCACACTACAGAGTGTGAAAGTAGCATTGAAGCGGCGCTGGAGTTAAGGAGATAATTATGTGATGGTTGAGCATTAATGATGAACACCTGCTGATATCAAGCAGAATCTATAGCGGGCCTAAAACCTAACTGAAATTCTTCATAGATATCATTCCACAATTGATCAGACAACTTTTTCTAACATTTTTGACAGAAATGGAAGTTTTGAAATGGGCCTGTAATTTGCCAGTTCACAAGGATTCCAATTATTAACAAAGAGCAGTTTCTGATCTTTACACCATAATAACAACCATTCGTTTAAAGCAAACAGTCTACTGAACCTTTTGTGTCCTCGTCTATACGTGGGAAGCTGTCCTGACGTGATGATCGTCATCGCAGGCGATGTGAGGTGTAGGCTACCATCTCGATCAGGCTCCTGAAGTCCCTCTTCAGTGTCTCCGTCTGCCGCAGCTTGGTGTCGTTAACTCCCGCGTGAATCACAACAGCTGCAAAGCTCTCGTCGTATATGTATTTATATATGTATTTACACTGACATTGAATGCATTTAACCTGCAGTTACAAATGCAGAAATAATGTTTAGATATAAATAAGACATAAAATATGACCCTGGACCACAAAACCAGTCATAAGGGTACATTTTCCTAAATTTAGATTTATACATTATCTGAAAGCTGAATAAATAATATTTCAATTGATGTATGGTTTGTTATGATAGGACAATATTTGGCCAAAATACAACTATTTGAGAATCTGGAATCTGAGGGTGCAAAAAATACAAATATTGAGAAAATCTCCTTTAAAAAGTTGTCCAAATGAAGTTCTTAGCAATGCATATAACGTACCAAATTAGTTTTTATATATTTACAGTAGGAAATTTACTAAATATCTTCATGGAACATGATCTTTACTTAATATCCTAATGATTTTTGGCATAAAAGAAGAATTTATAATTTTGACCCATACAATGTATTGTTGGCTATTGTGACAAATCCAGCGACTTAAGACTGCTTTTGTGCTCCAGGGTCACATATATTGAATACTCGTTTGAAATTATATATATATATATAAAAAAAGTCACTTTAAATGTTAAATTAAAACCACCAGTAGGTGTCAGCAAGTCACTGATAAGTGAATCATTGCGATTGAACAATCATTTAAACGGTTAATTCAAGAAATCAACACCGTCGATGCTCAGAGCCAAAGACGCAAAACTGTGTATGGAATTTTTTTTGTAGTCGAAATAGAGCAAAAACAGGCAATATGGTGTCTAAAACGCAAGTCTCTTAATTAACTTCTTGTTTTTAAATAAAAATCTACAGGCCTGTGTAATCGTGCTGATTTGTGGAGAAAAAACGGCACTCTTCATGTGATGTTGATTTAATATATGAAATGATATAAATATATACATTTTGCCCCTATATATTCAATTTTGTGATCAATCTAAACACATTTTAACAGACTGAATCACGCAGTGAAATAAAGCACTCCAAATGCACGCGGACTAGTCTAATTAACATTACTAGATTTCACGCAAACTGTTTAGAGTGTTTTGTTTGGTTTTTGGCAAAATACTGATAATCGCACATCGTTAAAACAAAAATTATTATATTTTTGCAGACGATATCGCACACCCTGCACCACTGTATTTTTGGCTAATTTGTGCACAACCTTTTGCTAAACCGTTAAAGCTTAATTTTAACCACCAATGCAACAATGCAAGTATTTATCTTAACGTTACCTCTACATCAGGGGTTCTCAAAGTTTACATTCAAAGGTCCGAATCGAAATTATCATCAACGTCAAAAGGTCCGAAATAACTGTTATTACAAAACGTGTTTTTATAAACATGCTTATTACTTTATATAACAATTCAACTTGATATATGCTTAATTATAATATTTATGACGTCATCAGGCGTACTTGTGTTTACGAAAATTAACCATAGTTTTATACAAATAAAAAAACAAAAAAACATTTGGTTACTATTAAACCATGATAATCACGAAATTAACCATAGCCTTGCTACACTAACCATAGTTTAACCATGGTATTTGTAGTAAAACTGGTTATATAAATTGTAATCAATATGCAAAAGAAAAAAGAAAACTTTTACTACACTTTTATTATAATAAAACCATGGTTATTTTTCATAAGAGTTACTCAACAGTACTGTATTTTTATACAACTAAATGCCCAATAAAGCAGTGCTCATTTAGGTCTACATATTTAATGTTTCTGAAATAGTACTTCAATGTAACCTGCAGTCACGTCAACTGAATAGCCAAAAATTTTAATTATATATTTTTTTAAATATATATTTCATGGAGCACAAACGTGCACTATGTGCATATTTCAACCCTTTACAGATGAACTACATTCATGTTCATATATCAGACAGTCAACAGTGATAGGTTTTTGGAAACGCTGTTTTGTACTCGTTCATTCAGAAGTCTACTGCGGATCGGTTCTTTGAATACGCTGCTAACACTGCCGATGAAGAAAGACAGCGTCAGGAAGGCGAAACCGGTGACATTATTCTACTGAATGAAATCTAAGGTTTACCCAAAATGTCGCTAGTTGCTATGTGCTTTGTCTTACAAAAGAGTCTGTAATCACTGCAACACTGGTTCATGCGCCTATGTGTGTGTGTGTGTGTGTGTGTGTGTGTGTGTGTGTGGGCATGTTTATGTGGTTTATGAGGACACAAATTTGTATAATGACATGGGTATGACATTACAAGGAGAAGGTGATTTATGAGGACATTTTCAGTGTCCCCATAATTTAAAACGCTTATAAATCATACAGAGTGAGTTTTTTTGAGGGGAAAATATAAATGCACCGTCTCCTGTGAGGGCTAAGTTTAGGTGTAGGGTAGGTGTAGGGCAATAGCACATACAGCTTGTACAGTATAAAAACCATTACGCCTATGGAAAGTCCCCGTAAACCATAAAAACCAACATGTGTGTGTGTGTGTGTGTGTGTGTTTGTTTGTGTGTGCCCAGAGGCGAACCAAGATGAAGTGGGGGCCCCAGGCAAAATTAATAGATGAGGCCCTTCTAAAATATTATTTTGTTAATATATCTTTGTTACCTAGATATATATTTATACAACATACAAAAAGTAGTCAAAACACATAATATAACATAAATAGTTTTTTTTTTTTTTTAAACAATGTGCTTATTCTTTAACAAAATTGTAATAATCTTCATGGCAGAAGATACAATACTGTACAAGACAATCTTGAAGATACTGAACAATCTTCATATTTACAGTAACGGATTGTCACCTTAAAAATGGTGCTTATGAGCCTTAGTTACAGCAAATGCTGTCACTATGTCCTCCATATATAAAGACCTTCATATGGACTGGGGTATCTTCTGTCTGAGGCAGTGATGATAGGGACTTAAGCAATACTCCTATAGAAATATTATTTATTATTAGTTTATCAACTAGCTACTTTAACTAATTGAATAGAAGAGTTGGATAATGCAAGTAAATATTGATATAGTAAGTAACACTATATCTGACACTGAACTTATCATTTTCACTGTCGGGAGGAGGGACTGGGGAATCTGGTGGTGAGTGACAGGAACTTAAGTAATGCTCCTGCATGCAGAAATATATGATTATCATTTTAATTTAATCTTTTTAATTGAATTTAAAGTTTATTAACTATTAGCTCATTGTTTGTTGACAACTAATTATGTTAACTCAACTAATTTAATGTAGAAGAGCTAAAAAAAATAATGTCAACTAAGTAAATATAACGATATTTATTTATATTGTTTCGTGAGCTCTCCACTGGCAGCAAGACACAGTAACGTTACCGAAACTTGCCAAGCGGTGATGTGCGCGTCTTTCCCGGTACCACCTATTATATTGCAGCCTACATTAATACCTGCTAATTGCTATTTAATAGGCTACATGCTGCTGCTAAGTGCAACCCTAGCTAACCTGTTTTCCAGTAACCCTAGAAGTAATTGGACTAGTATTTAGTCTAGCAAATAATTAACGAAAATACGCTGGAATTAACAACAAACAAATTTGTTTGTCATATAATTATCAATAAGTCAATCTTAACTCCATCACTTAACTTACCGCTGTCATGTTTCCTCTTTTCCTCCTTTTCTTGCTTTTTTCCGCTTTTGGCTGCCAGATGGATAAGTCCTTTTCATGTTTAAAATAGCCAAGTAAATGCAAGTACACCCGGCTGCAGCCTGCAGATCGAGGCGGGGCTGCACCTGGGGCGGGGCTGCACGTCTCGTCCCGCCTACAACTGTTCTCATTGGTTAGTGGCAAAGTAATGACGTCGACGCCGCGGTAAACAGGAAATGCGGTTGAAACAATACATAATTATATGAAACAAACCTGTAATGCCGTTAATATACCTGGTAAATTTATATAATATTAAACAATACATAGCAAATTTGTTAATTTTTGGAAAACATTTTATGTACATTTCCAAGCAAGAATCAAATTTCTGCTTTTGACTTGTCACATTGCAATCGCAATGTCAACGGATATATAGTTTATTTACAACTTAAGTTTAAGTTATTTCTATTCATGTGTATTGGTCATTTACCCCTTACAAGTTATTTATGGTCGTTTTTTATTTTAATTTCAGCATATGCTTTACTGTTACATGTATTATTAACATTTAAATAAAAGTTAAATATTCTCAGCAAGTGTCATGTCTTAAGATGTTATTAAAATGAATGGTAACACTTTACAATAAGGTTCATTAAACATTAATGTATTAACTAACATGAACTATAACCATGAGCAATACATTTGTTATTGTATTTACTAATCTTCGTTTACGTTAGTTATTGAAAACACAGTTGTTTATTGTTTGTTCATGTTAGTTAACAAGAGCATTAACTAATGTTAGCAAGATTAATAAATGTTGAGATTAACATTAACAAAGATTAATAAATGCTGTATAAGTGCAGTTCATTATTAGTTCATGTTAACTAATGAACCATATTGTTACCAAATTAATAATTTATGGATTTACTTGATAAGGAAAAACTTATGGTAAAAATACCAGCATTGTTTGTATATGAATAACATGCCAAGACAAGTATTTCCTTGTTATTTATTTAGGTATGAAACAGTTTTTATTCTGATAAAGAAAGGTGAAATTTGTACATCTGTATATAACATCTTTTTGTACATATAAATATCTGGTTAAACATTAACATCCTTTACACACTTTCTTCCTTTAATACTCAATCTCCTTTAATCATTAAACCTTCCTTCTTTCTACACTTTACTGGCACATGAAACAGCAGTCGGGGTCCTCTATGCTGTCGTAGAATCCTCTCAGGTAACCACGCTTCCCATTACCATAAAATCCAGAGCAGGATTTGAACAAGGTTTTACATAAGTTACACTCTTTAATTTCAAAAGGCACCCGCAATTCAGCCTTTGATGTTTCACTCCATTTTCCCCAGTTCACAACACCTGTATCCAAAAACACACACAAAACAGAACTCTTTCATATGCACATCTAAGATTATGTTAGCATGCCAGTGCTTTAGAAAAAGCAAGATTACTTAAACCCAACCTTATACTCACGAGGCCTTATGCATACTTCATTGCACACACATTTAAACAATAGCAGCAGTGAAAGTGGGACTTTGCCCGACATTTTAAACTACATTTTAAAATGGTGAAATCTGAAAGCGCAAATAAAAGAAAATAAGTTTGTTGAAAATTGCCTAAATTTAACCTTCACTTGTTTGTATTTTACTCTGGTCAGTCGCAAGACAGAATTTTCATCAGAACCATCCATGTGCAAGCACATTTTTTTGTGATTTCAGCAACAAAGACCCATGGTCAATGTGTGTAATGCAGAAAATGAAGTTTACCCGAGTCTTAAAATTAAACATTCTACTACAAATTCACAAGCAATTAAATCCGAAGCATGCACAGTGCATTGCTGGCTGGATCGGCACCATATTAAACTTTAACTAAAGTGAGATAAGCAAAAGACAGTTAAACTCACCAAGATGTTGCACTGCCCACTGAAAGTGATTTTTGATGTGATAATACATCAGTTGTGGCATACTGGAGTAACTGCAGAATGGGCACTCACTAGTGCAGCTTTTTAAATACTGCTCACATTCCCCCTTGCTTAACACAGTTTTGTGCATTTTTGCAAGGGGTAATGGCTCTTAAAAAAAATTGTGGAACAACAAAAAAGAGGAGAGAGATGGAGGGGTGGTGATGACAATGACAAGGATCTGCAAAAAGAAGGAAATACAGAGAATCTGTATTAGCATAAAATGTTTTTTTTTTTTTTTATACTCCTGCAGGGTTATCCAAAGTCAGTCCTGGAGGGCCACTGTCCTGCAAAATTTAGCTCTAACTTGCCTCAACACACCTGCCTAGAAGTTGCTAGTATGCCTAATAAGATCTTGATTGGCCGGTTCAGGTGTGCTTAATTGGGGATGGAGCTGAACTCTGCAGGACAGTGGCCCTCCAGGAGCAGGATTGGGCACCTGCACTAGTGCATATACTGTATAGCAGCATAACAGTATGTAATATAAAAAAACAAGCTCTACTTTCAAGGACTGTTAAACTTAATCAAAGTCAAAGTCAGCTTTATTGTCAATTCGGCCACATGTACCGTACATACATACAGAGAATTGAAATTGCGTTACTCTCTTACTCCCTGGTGCATACAGATAACACTAAACACTAACAGTAGAACGCAAAAATACAGATAAGTACAAATCAAATATATATCTATATTATAGATATATATATATATATATATATAAAATATATATATATATATATATACGTACACAAAAATGCAACTATTACAAATATACAAATAAGGACACGTAGAAAAACAACAACATTTTTTATACATTATAATATATACATTATAATATAAAAATGGATAAAGTGGCATAAGGCACATGGTAGATAGTGCAAACCAGTGAGATAAACAAACAAACAGTGCAGAATATAAGTGGTGTAGTGCAAGGAGCTTATCAAGACTATTCTATTTAAAGTGACAAAGAGCAGTCTTTTTTCACTTTTAATCATACTTTTTGTTGAATTATTATTATTAAATGTATTTTACTGTTTATTTTAATAGATGTATAATTAATAATAATAATAATAATAATAATATCTAAATAATTAACATTTAATAATTTTATTCACAGAAAAACAATATAAATTTGTATAGCCATTGTTAATATGAACTTGTCCTATATTACTTCTGCTGGTTCAGTTTTGCCACTGTATTTCTTTTTAAGAGGCATATTTTGGGAACACTATATCCTAATCATAATCCCACTAAAACCACTCACACTAACTTTATAATGCTGCCTTCAAGTGCTCTCGGAATTATCGTAAATACCAGTTTCCTAGGTAAACATTGCACATGAACGCCCTCCCATTTCGACATTTTAATGCGATGAGCTCGTAATCACAACTTCAATAGTGACAATTATTTAATTTCCGATAGAACGTGAAGGCGGCATTAGGCCTACGATGCTTTTGGGAAACGCAGCCCTGGTTATTTAAAAGCAGACCTTCACACCTTGCATGACATGGTTGAGTGAGTAAAGTTATGCGATTTTATTTTGAAACTACTTCACATTTCCTTTTAACAACACACTAAACGGCACTTTAGAATTAAAAATTGTAATTAAACTAATTAGACAAGAGACGTAGCTTGCTTGTACTCACCATGCAGCGAAGAACAGCGTAAATGAAAAAACGCTAGAATCGACGTAATGACTTGACGCCACTAACCAATGAGAACAGTTGTAGGCGGGACGAGACGTGCAGCCCCGCCCCAGATACAGACCCACCTCAATCTACGTCATTACTTTGCCACTAACCAATGAGAAGCATCGTGGGCGGGGCGACACGTGCAACCCCGCCCCAGGTGCAGCCCCGCCTCAGTTTGAAAACGGCGGCCGACGCATCACGAGGAAAAACAAAACACATCCAGCGTAAGGCGAGAGGGAGCCCCTAGGGGGGATGCAGATATATTGCTCCATGTTACGTGTATATTATTAATAATGACATTTCCGATTGTTCAAATGGTCAGCTGTCGGGGGCCCTCTCAAAATACGGGGCCCCAGGCAACTGCCTGCCTTGCCTGCCCCATTGCTACGCCTCTGTGTGTCTCACGCGCGCCGCACGGAGGTCTATACGAGTGCACTTGAAATATCAAGTGGAGGCGGGTCCGGATTGAATTCCCTCCCGGTCCGAATCTGGACTGGACTCCGGACTTTGAGAAGCCCTTTTATAGCTGCTGGTTTGGTCTCCCGAGGCAAACACAGCTTACACTGCATAATAGAGCATGGATATGGCTAGGGATTCACTTCATTTCCTTCAACTTCAGCAGAATACGACAGGGTTTGGTTTTCAGCTGGGTCTGCAGCATAACGCCTGTCTTGTCCGTCTGCATCTTTCTTGTGATTTTAGAGCCAGTTTCTTCTTCTGCCCATTATCTACTGCAGTTGTTTCCACGGAGCGAGTTTTTTTTTTTTTTTACTCAGTAATTAATGTGTTTTAAAATGTAGAGAAGTACAATACTTCAAACTAAATATACTTAAGTAAAAGTAAAATTATAGATTAAAAAAATTACTTTAAAAAGTAAAAGTACACAAAAAAGCTACTCAATTACAGTAACGCGAGTAAATGTAATTCGTTACTTTCCACCTCTGCTGTGCGCGTTCACCAGCGTGCTCAAGAAGTGTGAGAATATTAGCACGAGCCATTTCAATTGCAAAGCTGACGGTAAAATATGCAATCTATTTGAATCCTTTTGAGAAACTGTCAAAATGTTATGAAGAAAGTCCAACATAGTATAAAAAGGCCCAAACTAAAAAGACTGATAAAAAGAGGAGAAAACATAATCTTGCACCAGCACTAATATAATATTAAAATAGTTTTAAACCACTCAATGCAACATTTACTATAATTGATCACGTTTTACAGTAGGCTTATTTATTGTGGTAAATTTTGTCTAACTTGTACACTGTAAAGAAATTGCTGTAAAATTGACAGAAATTTTCTGGCAATTTTGGTTGCCAGTTAGATTGTAAATTTACAAAAGTCCTGTAAATCAATAATTACAATTGTACTTTAAAAATACAGCAAACTCTTGCCTGCTGTAAAGCGTAAAATGTGTAAACACTTAATTTGTAACAATAAACTTACTAAAAACATGACTTTAACTCAGATCGTAGCAGTGCATTGTCAGCTAAAGAACTTAATGAAGAAATTATCACTGTATCAACAACTCAACATTTTCTGTCTTTAAATAAAGCTGCAGAACATCAATGTTTGTGGCTCAATATTCACTGAAGCACAGGTTCTACTCTCCAGCACAATGGTGACCCACAAAACTAAATTAAACGAACAGATCTCTCTTGTGCAAAATAACACAGTTCCGTAAAATATTTACTCTCCTTATAAATAACACTTGCTGTTAACAAGCAGAATCACTGAATGAAAGAGAAACAAGATCTACAACTGACTTCAGACCTTATGAACTCAACTGAAATACAAGACATCGTTAAATCTCTCAAGATCTGATTAAACAACTCCACTCTTTTCTCTTGTTGTGCTTGCTCGACTTTTTATGCAGCTGTTGCTTTGCTCATTCACTTAGATCACTTATCATCTTCTTTTTTCCTTGCTCTACATCCCATCTCCATCTCTGACATTCACTAAGGGGTGTCAAACTAGTTCCTGGATAGTTTAGATTCAACCCTAATTATAGTTCTTCAGGCTTATTTAAAAACTACATGTTTGTGTGTTGGAGCAGTGTTGGAACTAATCTTGGCAGGGCTGCGGCCCTCCAGGAACCGAGTTTGACACCCCTGCTCTAAATATTTTTTCCTCCTCTCAGGATTAGCGTCTCAGCATGCACAGCATCACTGTTGTCTCTCAGTGCTTAATGTAGCCATGATGGAGACAGATCTGTCTTAAAATGTTATTAAATGTAATTCATTAAACACAGATAATGAGTGAGTGTGTGATGAGTGACTGAAAGAGACCACTCCATTACATCCCTTACCAGCACATCACATGTTACGGGGTGGTAAATTTAATCCCAAAACAGATCTCCCATGTAGTCAGGTTTCACACTCCGCATCCCATGCACGCACACACACACACACACACACACACACACACACACACACACACACACACACACACACACACACACACACACACACACACACACACACACTAAAAACGGGTCCTAAAAACTGTGCATTTATGTCTGTTAGTCTCGTCTCCTGGTCTTCAAACTGTCTGACTTTATCGCACAATCATAAGACTAACACTCAGAAACACATCTATGATTGCCAGAGCCTACAGGAATTTGGCAGTGTGTACAAACATCAGCTTTCACCGGTGACTTCTGAGAAGATACAAAACCTCTGTCTGCTGAAGCCGAACCCCGAGACCGCGGCCTCGCCTACTGACGCTACCCGTACAAAGCGGCGACGCCGGCGGTGTGAGAGGGGACAGAAGCACAGCAAGCATTGAGGTATAGGATTCGAGGATTCTAGGTTTTATTCGTCACATACTAAATTATACAGAATATAATCAGTAGTGAAATGTAAATTAGGTCCACAAAATATGTAACACAACACAAAATAATATACATAAATATAGGTTAAAAAAATAAAAAATAAGGAAGAATAAGATGTGCAATAAAATAAAAAGTGCAGGACAGTATACTGTGGACTTAATAAATAATAATATAAGCAGGGATGTGCAAGAGATATGCATAGCAGCAATAATGGAGAATAGTGGATATTTTACTGTTTGTTAAATTGAGTCATGTTGATGTTATGAGTTTGAGTTTAGGAGCCTGATGGCCTGAGGGAATAAGCTCCTCCTAAGTCTCTCCGTTTTTGCCATCATGCTCCAGAAGCGTTTGCCAGAAAAGACGGTTACCAGGGTGGTTTGAGTCCTTGATGATTTTGACAGCTCTTGACCCTGAGATGCGCTCAGCTAAGCACACAACTCTCTGCAAGGCTTTGCAGTCCTGATTTGAAGCGTTTCCATACCACAATGAGATGCACTGAGGCAGTACACTTTCTATGGCCCCTGAATAGAAAGTTTTCAGAATAGATGGTGAGACCCTGAATTTCTTCAGCTGTCGCAGATGGTATAGTCTTTGCCCTGCTTTCTTAACCTGTGTTTGGATGTGTGCAGTCCAAGTCAGGTCCTCGGAGATGTTTACACCAAGGTACTTGAAGCTGCTCACCCTCTCCACAGGGGTCCCACTGATCATAAGAGGAGTGTAGGGCCGCTGCTGTCTCTTCATGAAGTCCATGATAAGCTATTTCGTTTTGCTCTCGTTCAGAAAGAGACAGTTGTCCTGGCACCATGATGTAAGTCTCTCTACCAAGTATGCGGTCTCATCATTGTTGGAAATGAGGCCCAGAACCACAGTATCATCAGCAAACTTGACAATCGAAGTGGAGCTGTGAGAGGACAATCAGTCGTGTCTGTAGAGAGAGTAGAGCAGGGGACTCAGGACACAACCCTGTGGGGCTCCTACATTCAGGGTGATGGAGTTGGAGGTGAACTGGCCTACTTTCACCACTTGAGGTCTGCCGGTGAGGAAGTCTTGAATCCAGTCACAGAGTGAAGAATTTAGGCCGAGGTCTGTGAGTTTATCAGCTAGCTTGATGGACTATTGTATTGAAAGCTGAGCTATAGTCAATGAATAGCAGCCTTACATAGTTTCCATTTTTGCTGTCAATGTGTGTGAGGGAAGAGTGCAGGACGTGAGAGATGGCATCATCAGAAGATCTATTTGGGCAATAGGCAAACTGAAGAGTGGCCAAAGTAACAGGGATGGAGGAGCAAATGTGGTTCTTTAAAAGTCTCTCAAAAACCTTCATGACTATTGATGTGAGGGCAACTGGACGATAGTCATTTAGGCAAGAGGGTTTACTGTTCTTAGGCACAGGGATTATGATAGATTTTTTAAAGGAGGTGGGAACCACAGAGGTAGCAAGGGACTCATTAAATATTAAAGTAAACAAACCAGCAAGCTGATCAGCACAGGACCTCATAACACGGCCAGTAATCCCATCAGGCCCGGCTGCTTTCCTGACGTTCACTCTCTTTAGTTCCCTCCGAAGCTCTTCCTCCGACACGGTGATAACATGATCATCACTACTCTGTCTGCTACTTCCTGACGTGCTGATCAGCAGAGTCTCGCTGCCGCCATTGCATTCAAAGCAACCGTAGAAGGTGTTTAGCTCTTCGGCCAGCAATGGATCTGCTCTCACCTCTGCGGATGATTTAGTCCTCAGTCCCTGCCACATGCGTCGAGCATCATTGAGCTAAAAAAGAGACTCAATGCTCTCCCTGTATCGGAGTTTAGCGGCTCTTAATGCACGTCGGAGAGCATAGCACGATGCTCAGGGGGTTCCCGAACGAGCCTTTGTTTATATTCTGGTGTGAGGAAAATGGCGGCATGGTCCGATTTGCCAAAAGCCGGTAGTGAGCGGGCAATGTAGGCATTTTTAAACTGAGTGTAGCAATGATCCAGTGTATTCGGTCCTCTGGCTGGACAGGATAAATGTTGGTAAATGCTGCTTGAGGCTGGCTTTGTTAAAGTCCCCCGCGATGATAAAGGCATCGTCAGGGTGTTTGTTAATGTAGCTGCTGAGCACATCGTGGAGTTTGGACAAAGCCAAGCCAGTGTCTGCCTGTGGTGGAATGTAAACAGCAGTAACAATGATCGATGAAATCTTGCAGGGCAGATAATGGAGAGATATTCCAGATGAGGCGAGCAGGAACGCGACAGAATGGAGATATTCCTGGGGTCACACCATTTCTTGTTGATCATGAAGCACACTCCACCACCTTTTGTTTTATCGGCCTCAGCTTTTCTATCTATCCGTAAAACAGAAAAGTTATCAGACGACGTTACAGCGGTGTCCGGGACCGAGGCGTGAGCCATGTTTCAGTCAAACAAAGGATGTTACAGTCCCTTATGTCCCGTTGGAAACTTATCCTGGCTCTAAGATCGTCCATCTTATTCACCAAGGATTGGAAATAAGTGAGCAAGATACTCGGTAGAGGAGGACTGTGAGCACTTTCCCTCAGTCTGTTGTGGATTCCAGCACGTTTCCCATGGTACTTCTTGATCCGTTGCCTCCGGGGGTTATTCAGGTGGCCTTTGTTCTCCTCCGTGTTCCGAAGAATCTCCAATGGCCACGTTGGATTCGTGGATAAAGTGTCCTGAAGCAGATTCGTGTAGCGGTGTCCAATGTTCAAACGTGTTCTTTTATCGTAAACGATCAGTGCAGACGTTATGCGTGTAAGAAGAGAAAGCAAAAATACGTAAAAAAGTAGATAAGAGCACAATCTGAGCGGAGCTACCCGATCTGCGACCGAACATAGCATCGCAATTGTAGGTAAACGAGCTAGGCTAAGGGCTAACCCCACTAGACCAGTGATTCCATCACTCATGTTCTCAAACGTTCGCTCTCTGGAAAACAAACTGGACTTAATTCAACTCAGTCGGTCTACACAGCACGAGACAAGGGATTGTTGTGTGTTTGTTTTCACTGAAACATGGCAAAACAACAACATCCCAGACTCTGCCATTCAGCTGCAAGGACTAACCTGCTGCCGAGCGGACAGAGATTCATCACTGTCTGGTAAGACTCGCAGGGGCAGCTTGTGTGTGTAGATCAACAAAGAATGGTGTTAAAATGCTGTGGCAGTGACAACACACTGTTCATCGCTGGTGAAGTTTATGGTTGTGAAGTGCCGACCATTCTATCTGCCGCAGGAGTTCACGGCCATTGTTATTGTCGCTGTGTACATTCCCCTGTGTGCAAACACTTGTGAACTGTACAGCGCCATCAGCGAACAACAAACCACTAACCTCGACGGCTTTTTCATCATAGCCGGACTGCATCAGCACTGCAGGACTGCTTCCAGGACACAGACTGGAACATGTTTAAAGAGGCGGCCACCTACAAAAACCACACAGACCTGCAGGAGTACACTGAAACTGTGACTGCTTACATCAAAAACTGCATTGATGATGTGACAGTCACCAAGACCATCACCACACATGCAAACCAGCAGCCATGGATGACAGCAGAGGTTCGTGGGCTGCAAAAGACCACAGATGAAGCATTCAAATCAGGAGATAAAACAGATCTCAAAACGGCAATAGCCAATCTGTCCTGTGGCATCAAAAATGCAAAACGGTCATATGCTCAAAAAATCTATAATAATTTTAAAGACAGCAGAGACACACGGAGCCTGTGGCAAGCCATTCAGACCATCACTGACTACAAGCCCCTGCCATAGGCCTGTGATGACAACACATTCCTCCCAGATGCACTCAACTACTTTTATTCACAGTTTGAAATGCAGAATGACACACTACACAAAAACTGCCCACACCTCCCAATGACCAGGCACTCTGTCTGTCTCCAGGCGACGTGAGGAAGACCCTATCTAGGATTAATCCATGCAAGGCTGCGGGTCCTTACAGTATACCTGGCCACGTACCGAAAGACTGTGCTGAACAGCTGACAGATGTCCTAACAGATATCTTCAACACCTCGCTGAGCCAGGCAGTCATCCCCACATGTCTCAAATCCACGACAATCATACCGGTACCAAAGAAATCACCTGTGTCCTGTCTAAACGACTATCGTCCAATAGCACTGACTCCAATCATAATGAAGTGCTTTGAGAGGCTAGTCATGCACAACATCAAAACTAGCCTCCCCAATACACTCAATCCGCTCCAGTTTGCATACCGCCCAAACCGCTCTACGGATGATGCAATTTCCTCCACCCTCCAACTAGCTCTAACCCATCAAGAAAATAAAGACTCCTATGTTAGAATGCTGTTCATCGAGTTCAGCTCAGCATTCAACACAATAATCCCACAACAGCTCATCAATAAATTAAACCTTATGGGCCTCAACAATTCCCTCTGTAATTGGATCCTGGACTTTCTAACCAGAAGACCTCAGTCAGTCCGTGTCGGCCACAACACCTCGAGCACTACCATGCTGAGCACAGGTGCCCCAAAGGGCTGTGTGCTCAGCCGGCTGCTCTTCATGCTGCTGACCCACGACTGCACTGCCAAGTTCAGCTCCAACCACATCATCAAGTTTGTCGATGACACATCAGTGGTAGGTCTCATCAGCAACAACAATGAAACACACTAAAGAGAGGAAGTGGCAGAGCTGGCTGAATGGTGTGGTGCTAACAACCTGTCCCTCAATGTGGGGAAGAGTTTGTGATGGACTTCAGGAGAAACTCTGTTGACAACCCCCCACTGACCATCGACAGCTTGACTGTGGAGAGAGTTAGCAGCACTAAATTCCTGGGAGTGCACATCACAAAGGACCAAACTTGGACCACCAACACCATGTCAATCTCCAAGAAGGCGCAACAGCGCCTACACTTTCTCCGCCAGCTGAAAAGAGCAAGTCTCCCTCCACCAATCCTCACCCCATTCTACAGGGGAACCGTTGAGAGTGTGCTGACCAGCTGCATCACTGTGCCTTGCAGACTGCAAGACCCTCCAGCGGACAGTGAACACAGCTTAAAAAATTATCGGTACCCCTCTCCCCTCTATCCTGGATATTTTCCTTACACGATGCTCCAGCAAAGCAAATACCATTAACATTAAGGTGGTGAATTGTATTTTGTTTACCTCGCTGTCTTTCAAGGTTAAAGAAGTATGAGGAATTTCGTTCCCCCTGTTCTAACCACTTTACTCTAGACCTGACAAATGCACCTTCTGCTTTACGTCTATATATCGCATTCAATTTACACTGTAAAACACTTAAATGTATTTTTTCCTCAGGCGAAAGACTATTGGGAGAAACCATGGAAAGAGAGGTAATTTCAGATACAACTTGCTCCTCCAAAATTCTATTAAGTTTAAAGACAACTGCCATAATACCTTAAATATTTGCCAACTTCATATTTTAAAAGTTCCCAATACCTACTAAAAGTACCTTCCTTTTGTGCCAAATCACAGTAAAAGGATATTAATTTTTTAAGTTCCAATTTGACTGCTTCATGTCTTAGATGAGAAACATTCATTTTCCAAAAAGAACCATTACATGACGCTACAAAAGAGGAAAATCTAATATTTATATAAATTGCCTTGTGATCTGTTAAGGGAGTAACTAGAATGTTTACGGACATATTCTCTTTTAAAATGCTCCCAGAAACCAAAAAGAAATCTATGCGGGACTGCCTAGTACCAGTTTTGTTACTCCATGTATAAGAGCACTGATTAGGATAAATTTCCCTCCATATATCAATCAGATTATATTTCTGCATAAAAGTCTTTAAAATAGTATTAGATGAACCTGGCTGCTTTGGAGGCCATCTATCAACGAAGTCATTTAAGGTTATATTAAAATCCCCTCCAATTAGTAAAAATGCCGGTAGGTGCTTAGGAAACCAGAGTAGAATCCTTTCCTCTATAAAGAGTTTATCATTTTCAGTATTAATGTTGTATCCATAAATGTTAACCAAAATAAATACTAAATTATTCCAACATATAAGTAAACAGAGAAAGTGTCCAAAAGGGTCTGAAAACACCTCCAAAACATTTCCAGAAAAAAAACGCGCTGCTTACGCCCTGCTAACGCCGGTTTCACACTGCACGCGTAAGCAGCGCGTATATTTTTCGGCGCCCATGTTAACGGATGAGAGCGTTCACACAGCACGCAGGGGCGGCGCGGCAGCGCGTAGCAGGAGCAGAGCAGGAACGGCAGTGCCGCGATCGTTTCGGCGCCGAGTCTATTTTTGCTGCGCCGCTTACGCTCAATTAAAGTGACAGGACATTATTTATGATCGTCACTCAAAAAAAAAAACATATTTAAAGTTTGTAAATGGGATGTAATGTATTTTAAACCGTTACCATGACGTTCAACAAGTTCGTAACAAGTTGTAATATATATTGTGTAGTTTATAGGCCTATATGTAGGCATAGAAGCAGATGTCATGCTGATAACAGGCATCATCAACAAACGCACGTGACAGCGCCCGGTGTAGCCAGATATGGAAAGCCAAATGGGTCAGAATTCGCCTGGTTTTCACCGCCGTGTGATTATTAAAACGGCGTTTTCATAACGCCGCAAGGCGTAAATAAGCGCCGTTAGGCGATAAGTTAACGGCAGACGCCACCACGCGTTAAAATAACGCCAGGCGCCGACCGAGTTAAGTTAACGCCACACGCCACTAAGATGCAGATTTATTCGCTTACACATGGACACACCTCTCATGGCTACGAGGAATCTAGGCAAGTCTGAGCATCCAGTTTGCTACAGCGCGAAGATGGAAACAATTGTTTTAAAACTGTTATTGAAGTGTAAATGACATGAATTTTGTTCAATAAAATAAAACAAAAAAAAAAGTTATCTTAACAAATACCTTTTGCACAGCACAAAATGTATTGAAAGAAAATATATTTATTAACCCATGACTTATAATAAACAATAGTAAAGTGCCAAAAAATATCCCTTTTATAGACCAGGCTCTGTTTTTAAAATTAGCACTTTATACGGTCTTTAAACTAATAAACTAATAGGAAATGTTCAGAGAATTATGCTCACAGACTGGATTGGCTTGACGTTGGACGTTCGATTTGATATTTAGGGACCGTCTCTAAAGTTACATGCGAATTGTATACATTTTTCTAACTTCAATACCATATGACAAATGACTTACATTCATAAAAACAACTGAAAATGTACATCTAGGTACAACTATAATGCGCACCTTTTACATTTTTTATATTTATTAAAATAAAATGTAAATAATTTGTTTTCGTAACTTTGGAGACGGTCCCTAAATTTGCGAATATCGGACGTCCAACGTCAAACCAACTTTATGCCAGTCTGTGAGCCATAATTCTGTTTTTTTCTGGTTTTTTTTTTATTGGGTCCTCAATTCTATCTGTCTATTTATCTATATGTAAATACTTTAAAGAAATATAGATTCGCCCTATAAATCAAGTTAATTACACAATTTAAACCATGACATTATAATAACAAACTAATAGTACAATGTTCAGAAAAATATCCCTTTATAGCACACAGCTGATTTTTGAATTGGGACATATGTCTTTAAACAATTTTAAAACTTTAAATGAATGCAATACTGAAAATGCATGCAATGTAAATCCATTAAACGAAGTTATAAGTGTTTTACACAGCAAAACAAAAGCTCTCCTTGCCATCTTCGCGCTGTAGCAAACTGGATCCAACTTGCCGTAGATTCCTCGTAGCCATGAGAGGTGTGTCCATGTAGATAAGCGAATAAATCTGACTTAAGTGGCGTTGGCGTTAACTTAACGTCGGTCGGCGCCTGGCGTTATTTTAACGCGTGGTGGCGTCTGCCGTTAACTTATCGCCTAACGGCGCTTATTTAACGCCTTGCGGCGTTATGAAAACGCCGTTTTATAATCACACGGCGGTGAAAACCAGGCGAATTCTGAACCATTTGGCTTTCCATAGCCAGACGGGGGTCTTCAGAGTACACCTGGAAGATGACTAATCTGATAAATCTTCATCAATGAAGATGAAGATGTTACACTCTGACTTTGCTGCATGAACAAACTACTGTTTGTCTGGCCGGAGGGGAACTGGCCCCCCGACTGAGCCTGGTTTCTCCCAAGGTTTTTTCTCCATTCTGTCACCGATGGATTTTCGTTCTTCCGCTGTCGCCTCTGGCTTGCTCATTGGGGACACTTCATTTCCAGCACAATCATCGACTTGATTGCACAGTTTATTTAAACGAACTAAGCTGGACAATGCCATTACTAAATTCAATAATGAAATGCATTCAGCAGATAATTGAGTGTTAAATCCTGTCATTTTACATTATTGACAAATGTGCCTATTTTGATATTGTGCAGTGCTTTGTTAATTTGTATTGTTAAAGGCGCTATATAAATAAAGGTGACTTGACTTGACTTGACTAATGGACGACACTCCTCTCATCGAAAGTGGAAAAACTAAAAGTTATTTATGCCCAAAAAAGTATGTATAAGGACTTAAAGCCAAAGAAAAGGCATGGGATGCAGTGGATTGATCATTTGTAATCACGAAGTGACAAACGAATAAATACATATTTAAATACGTCACATAAATATTACACATGTAGCTACACCAATTAAGTCATGATGCGGGTGACTTGTTTGAAAGTGTGTTTTTCGTGTGTTTGCTAATATCCAAATAGTGTTAATAAAGACATTTACGATCATGTTGAAGATGTTAGCTGGAGATTGCTTGTAAATCTGCTGTTTATGATATGTTTATCAGTTTGCTTCATTTATTAAATAAGCGTTCGTCAGCAGGCATTATGAAGAGGTTTGCTAATAAATGTTAAATGTTGAATAAAGATGCAAAATATGTCAACATGTAGATGTAATCTTTTGACCAAAACTTCAAAGGCATGTCATTCTCCTATAATTAATGTGTTTTTTTTACAAAGGACTAGTCATTTTGCGTTGGCAGATGGTACGTCATTTTTAATGGGGTTTTTTTTTTGTATTGAAAGACAAAAAGTAAAATCTGTCCAATCAGTACAACTTTTTACAATCTGTAAATAACAATCAATACAAACAAACATAAAGAACAGCAGCTTACAGTATATATGTGCAAAAAGAAACTTCTGCAGTAGAAACCTTTAAAATAGTGACCATATTCAATATAAACACTATGTATAAAATAACTATAACATTTCTGCTATGGTCAGTTATTGTTTTTTGCAGTTCCGTTGCCTGGGGGCACCCAAAATCTACGTCGTATCCTTCTTCGTAATCTCCGTAGTTAGAAATACAGCGCAATTGCCTTTCTTCTATCTACAATAGCCTACATACTGCACATAAACACAGATGCACATGTACAGTTTAAATAAAACAAATACAGTAATATAAACTAGCCTATTCTAATAATAAATCAAGACTAATTGTATTTAAAATTAGATTCAAATTTACACATTCTGTACAAAAGACGCTGTTACCGGTGTGAAAGGGCAATGGGCGCGCGCTGCTCCTGCTCTGCATACGCGCCGCTCACGCTTGCAGTGTGAAACCGGCGTCAGTGTTCTGTGCCCACAGGGCGTGCACAGAGGAACATGTTTCAAAACGCTTGAAAACTAATTTTGCCTCTTCTACAAAATTATGTCAAAATACCCGTCTTGGAGAGTATCCTCGAAAAAAATGTCAGTTATGTCTTAAGTGAAGGTAAAGTGTGTATCATTATAATGGATGCTGTAACGGCCATTATAATGCATTGTCTCTTAAAGTGACTGCTCCTAATTTATCTGCTATAGGTTTCCTAAATGTTAATACAAGAAAATGAAAGAAAGAAAATCACTCACTGATCTTGACTAAATTACTTTGTAGTTTTAACACTAATAAATCCCCAGTCAAACCAAAAATTATTCAGACACCAGATTTATTTTGATATTCTTTTATTAGTGAGTGCAGGACACTACAGTTAATTTATGTAAGTGAGGTGAGGATAGCAAAATAAAGTAAACTGTGACATATTATACCCCAAATTCATTCATACAGTAGACTACCGGTAAAATTAGTAAACATTTTGGACCAAAAATGAGTAGGGGGAGCCTGCAGACCTGGAGCAAGACAGATCTACGGCCCAGACAGTTTTACGCCCCAGGCAGTTTTACGCCCCTGTTGTTCCTGATGCGTCCAGTAGGGGGAGAATGATATACGGCGAAATAACATCATTCAAATCAACGCACAACACTTACTCATTAATACACGTCCCATTCATAGATGTTGACTTTTTTTTTGTTATTTAAATGTAAATGCTACATTAAAATAACAGATAGATCGTGTAATGATGCACTAATGACATACGTTATAGATATGATTTTCACTGTTGGTATTCATACATAACCCACAAAAGACAACTGAATTTCAATTTAGTTTAATGTTATTGTGAATTGAAAAATTAATACACATAGTTGGATCAGCTGGACAATGTAATTATGTGATCAACTGTAGCGTAGTTACCATAGGTTTTCATATAGATTGTGTGATAAATTAACATTCAGATAATAACCAAATTTATCCCATCAGACATGTAATGATATGGGTCATTGATAAGATATCTGTTGTATTCACTACTGGGTGTCATACAGCTACAGAACTTTATTTAGACTGACAGAATTCACCCCTTTCTAAAAATCCAAGCCATCTGAGAAGAAAAAGAGAACTTTGTTGTGAACAACAATTTTTTATCAACACTATTTATTAATGACACAGCGATGACCCTAGGCTAATATTCTTTATGTGTTGTTCTATCCTGTCAAAATGTTCCCTCTCACTGATAAAAAAAATAAAATACAAATAATTTGGACAGTTCTAAAGAAAATGGTTAATTGTAAATAATGTCAGGATGTCATGTTTGATCATGTTTCCTTTATATTATCCCTGCAATATGAATATGAACAGGCTGCACTAATACATTTAAATTTTTTAATTACATTTCAGTTTTCTGAATATAGTTTAACAAGATTAGAAATGGGGGTATTGTCGTGTTGAACTTTTACAAAATATTGGAACATTTACATTTTATTAAGTAGATAAAATGCTAGAGAAACCACACACCTTTGTGAGGTGCAAGTTAAAGAGAGCATGAAGAAAGAGTATAAATGCTCACTCACTTAAGTATGTTTATTATTTCCAACATTTCGGCAGGCAAGTAGCCTTTGTCAAGATACAGCTTACTAGAAAATGGAGAGCATCACAAATATAATCAACAATTAATCACAGAACAACATCACAATTAGCTAGCAAACAATTACAATAATCTCTTAACTTTATATGAATAAAACAAGATACACCATAAATAATTGAGCACCAAAAATCACAAACATGATAAAAACCATATTAAGTTCAAATAAACTTTAATTAGATATTAGATAATTAGATAATCAAATTTATAAGAAACAACTCAAATCAAATCAACTTTTTACATTCAAACCATATGGGACCAAAGTTTTTAATGTGGGATTTATCATGTTTGTGATTGTTGGTGGTCAATTATTGAAAGTGAATAATTCGTTTTCTTAATATAAAATTAATTTGCTCCAGACTCTACCCCATAGTTAATATAAAATGAAGAAATAGTATTTTACAACCTCTACAGAAACCTTTAGAAACAACCTCTTACAGCCCTGAACGTCAGCGGAGTCTAGGACACATAGATGAGCCCCAGAGACAGATCTCCAGTGAGGAACTCGTCACCTAGACAGCCATCGGGGAAAGACCACTGGAACCAGTGGACCACTTAAAATCTGACTTTGATGCAATTGGAACAAACTACTGGTTCGTCTGGCCGGAGGGGAACTGGCCCCCCGACTGAGCCTGGTTTCTCCCAAGGTTTTTTCTCCATTCTGTCACCGATGGCGTTTTGGTTCCTTGCCGTTGTCGCCTCTGGCTTGCTTAGTTAGGGACACTTCATTTCTAGCGAAATCACCGACTTGATTGCACAGATATTATTTAAACTGAACAGAGCTGGACGATGCCATCACTAAATTCAATAATGAAATGTATTCAGCTGAAAATTGAGTGTTAAATCTTGTCATTTTACATTATTGACACAATTTTCCTATTTTGATATTGTGCAGTGCTTTGTTACAATTTGTATTGTTAAAAGCGCTATATAAATAAAGGTGACTTGACTTTTAGTTGTTTGCTGTAATAAAAATACAAAGCCGATTCCCAAAAAGTTGGGACACTGTACAAATTGTGAATAAGAACAGAATGCAATGATGTGGAAGTTTCAAATGTCAATATTTTATTCAGAATACAACATAGATGACATATCAAATGTTTAAACTGAGAAAATTTATAATTTTAAGGGAAAAATAAGTTGATTTAAAATTTCATGGCATCAACACATCTCAAAAAAGTTGGGACAAGGCCATGTTTACCACTGTGTGGCATCCCCTCTTCTTTTTATAACAGTCTGCAAACGTCTGGGGACTGAGGGGACAAGTTGCTCAAGTTTAGGAATAGGAATGTTGTCCCATTCTTGTCTAATACAGGCTTCTAGTTGCTCAACTGTCTTAGGTCTTCTTTGTCGCATCTTCCTCTTTATGATGCGCCAAATGTTTTCTATGGGTGAAAGATCTGGACTGCAAGCTAGCCATTTCAGTACCCGGATCCTTCTTCTACGCAGCCGTGATGTTGTAATTGATGCAGTATGTGGTCTGGCATTGTCATGTTGGAAAATGCAAGGTCTTCCCTGAAAGAGATGACATCTGGATGGGAGCATATGTTGTTCTAGAACTTGGATATACCTTTCAGCAGTGATGGTGCCTTTCCAGACGTGTAAGCTGCCCATGCCACACGCACTCATGCAACCCCATACCATCAGAGATGCAGGCTTCTGAACTGAGCGCTGATAACAACTTGGGTTGTCCATGTCCTCTTTAGTCCGGATGACATGGCATCCCAGTTTTCCAAAAATAACTTCAAATTTTGATTCGTCTGACCACAGAACAGTTTTCCACTTTGCCACAGTCCATTTTAAATGAGCCTTGGCCCAAAGAAAACGCCTGCGCTTCTGGATCATGTTTAGATATGGCTTATTTTTTTACCTATAGAGTTTTAGCCGGCAACGGCGAATGGCACGATGGATTGTGTTCACCGACAATGTTTTCTGGAAGTATTCCTGAGCCCATGTTGTGATTTCCATTACAGTAGCATTCCTGTATGTGATGCAGTGCCGTCTAAGGGTCCGAAGATCATGGGCATCCAGTATGGTTTTCCGGCCTTGACCCTTACGCACAGAGATTGTTCCAGATTCTCTGAATCTTTGGATGATATTATGCACTGTAGATGATGATAACTTCAAACTCTTTGCAATTTTTCTCTGAGAAACTCCTTTCTGATATTGCTCCACTATTTTTCGCCGCAGCATTGGGGGAATTGGTGATCCTCTTCCCATCTTGACTTCTGAGAGACACTGCCACTCTGAGAGGCTCTTTTTATACCCAATCATGTTGCCAATTGACCTAATAAGTTGCAAATTGGTCCTCCAGCTGTTCCTTATATGTACATTTAACTTTTCCGGCCTCTTATTGCTACCTGTCCCAACTTTTTTGGAATGTGTAGCTCTCATGAAATCCAAAATGAGCCAATATTTGGCATGACATTTCAAAATGTCTCACTTTCAACATTTGATATGTTATCTATATTCTATTGTGAATAAAATATAAGTTTATGAGATTTGTAAATTATTGCATTCCTTTTTATTCACAATTTGTACAATGTCCCAACTTTTTTGGAATCGGGTTTGTACTTGTGTGCAGTTAAATTCTCCTTTTTTTACATACATGCCTATTATAAATCTGTCATTTGTATGTTCATACATATCCAACATGTACTCTAATGTTTCTGCAAAATCCATGTGTAGTGTGAAAAGAGTAAACGGTTAGAAGAATATCTTACCAGAAAAGGCCATCTCATGCAAGCTAGAGACAGAAAACTAAAAATGTACAAAAAACTATTAAATAAATACGACAGAGTGAGTAAGCCTACATAGAATATGAGGCAAGCTTACATGTGATTAGGTCAAATTGAGCCAGACAAACCATTAACCTGACCATCAATATTGTGTTTGTATATAAATTGAAATGAATTGATTGCGACCTTTGGCTAATCACTTATAAATTATACTTGTTGCATGGTTGCTGAACAACAATAACTTTAACAAGTATTTAACATACCTCTTTTTCGTCTTGCTTCTAGATTTGATTTAGGCTTGATTCAGTTCTGATGGCTCATATACTGTGCGGCCTCCCCCTACTGGACACATCAGGAACAACAGGGGCGTAAATCTGTCTGGGGCGTAAAACTGTCTGATCCAGGTCTGCAGCCTCCCCGTGTAGCCAAACATTAGTCAAACACTTTGACCTGAGCATGCTTTGTGTTTTTTTTTCTTTAATTGCTAATGCGACCTTTTTACACCACAGACTGAAATAAATTAAGCATTGCTTGGTAATAGGTCAACAAAGTATTGATAGTTGTGTAAATATTGTCATACTAACAGTTGTCAATTTTTGGTTGATTTTAATCCATTACATACATTTCTATCAGTTATCTGACATTATCAAGATTAATTTGTTCTGACAGTTTAACTCTTGAGTTCTTGTCATATTGTATTACAATTTTCTAAACTATAGCGAATAAAGTGATAATGTGATAAATGTTGAAGGTGTCTGAATAAATTTAGGTTTTACTGTATATTTAATTTTTAAAGTAAAGACTATGCAGTGCTATTTTTCATTTGATTATTCGGTTTCTGTACCTGGACACCTACTAACTTGAAACACTTAAACATTATGTAAATAGCACAAAGAAATAAATAGAATGGACATACATATATATACAAGTGCATCCCAATAAATTAGAATGTTGTGGAAAAGTTAATATATTTCAGTAATTCATCTCAAATTGTGAAAATCGTGTAATAAATAAATTCAGTGCACACAGACTGAAGTTGATCAAGTCATTGGTTCTTTTAATTGTGATGATTTAGGCTCACATTTAACCAAACCCCATCAATTCACTATCTCAACAAATTATAATATGGTGACATGCCATTCAACTAATCAACTCAAAACACCTTCAGAGGTTTTCTGAGCCTTCAAAATGGTCTCTTAGTTTGGTTCACTAGGCTTCACAATCATGGGAAAGATGACTCAGCTTACAATTGTCCAAAAGACAATCATTGTCACCCTTCACAAGGAGGGTAAGCCACAAAGATTCATTGCCAAAGAAGCTGGCTGTTCACAGAGTGCTGTATCCAAGTATGTTAACAGAAAGTTGAGTGCATTGTAAAACCCAACAGTTTAGTGTAATTCAAACCATTTGAGTAAACCAATAACCCTTGGCTTAAACCATGTAAGTTTTAAAACTTGCAGTTAAGTAATTACGCGATTGATTAAGTGCTGATTGAGCATTAGTGATGAACACCTGCTGTTAACAAACAGAATCACTGAAGAAAAGAGAAACACAAGAACTATTACAACTGACTTCAGACACAGCCTTAGATGAAATCAACTGAAATAAAATACATTAAATCTCTCAAGATCTGATTAAACAACCCCACAAACAGCATCACCAGCTCCACTAATTAATAAATAGACACTTTATTTCTGTCAGACATCTACAGAAGATCTTATTGAGAATTAACTACAGTTTAGATGTTGATTTATTGTTTCATTTGAAGTAACCATGTTAGAGATCAGTGTCTGCTTTAGTTGGTCACTTGACCCTTGACAAATGCGTAAGAAAAAAATGTGTTTGCTCATTTGTTCTGGCTGTTGTAACTGTGTATTTCTCAAACATATTTGATTTAACTCATAAGCTTAGAGAAAACGATCAGTAAATGGTTGTTATATATTCGAAATGACAATAATTAGTGAACTGATCTCTTTAAGTGAGAATGTAAACTCAGTAAATATAAAGGGCTTTTCGAGCAGTTTGTCCACAAAAAGCTTTCATCTATGGTAGTAATTACATTCACACAGACATCAACAATCAGCTTATGAACCTCAACAATGCTGATTTGGGGTGCAATGTCTGCTGGTGTTGGTCCATTGTGTTTTTTGAAAACCAACGTCACTGCATCCGTTTACTAATACAGTTTGGAGAACTTCATGATTCCTAGAGAATCTATGGGTATTGTCAAGAGGAAAAGGAGAAACAAGAGACCAAAAAATGCAGCTGAGCTGAAGGCCACTGTCAAATAAACCTGGGGTTCCATACCACTTCAGCAGTGTCACAAACTGATAACCTCCATGTCACGCCGAATTGAGGTAGTAATTAAAGCAAAAAGAGCCCCTTCCAAGTATTTAGTACATATACAGTACATTAACATACTTTCCAGAACGCCAACAGTTCACTAAAAGTGTTTTTTTGTATTGGTCTTATGAAGTATTCTAATTTGTTGAGATAGTAAATTGGTGGTGTTTGGTTAAATGTGAGCCAAAATCATCACAATTAAAAGAACCAAAGACTTTACTTTAGTCTGTGTGCATTTAATTTATTTAATACACGAGTTTCACAACTTGAGTTGAATTACTGAAATAAATTAACTTTTCCACGACATTCTAATTTATTGAGATGCACCTGTATATATATATTATTTGTTTCTGAGGCGGGTTTCCGAGATCCTGAAAGTCAAGGGAAAATATTCATGTCTACGCGAGTATCCCCAGATCCTAAACTGGTGCTAGGACCTAGGAGCGCATGTTGCCTAGTGGTCCGGGCACACACATTCCATACGACAGTGAATGGGCATGATTGTTGCAAGTCAGTCAAATGTGTTAGACAGCAGACATCCAAAACAGCTAAAGAGAGTCCCGGGAAATTCACTTACAAAAACTCTTCCCTTTGACAGATTGAGTAATCCGTGTCAGGATCTCGCTCGGTAAATATGACATACATAACTTTGTCGTGTTTTTCGAAGTATCCTCAGTGCATTCAAATGTAGCGGATGATGTGATTAATGTAACGTGATGCGTGACTCATGTTTACCAAAAACATGAGTTTAGAAATCTGCAAGTGCCAAGCAGGGTTTCTTTACTGATACATTTATTTTTCAAACGCAATGGATAACTTAGTAAAGTACAAGTTTAAATCGTTTCATGTTTGACTGCATTAACTTTATGCATTCAATTAATATACATGCTATGCTTCTACATGTTTTGCAATGTTTCATGCTTCCTGTTTGCGATATGGGGTTTTAATAGCTGGCTACGTAATGCTTAAATGTATCTGGTAGTTCTATTTTTGGTTTCTCTGGTACGTTTCCCTGTTAACTCCTCCCGTCATTTCGCTTGTGGTACATTGTTGATAATTATCCATATAACTGGGGCCCGATCTTCGTACGTCGGATATTACATCTGATGATTAGAAATATTCCAGATCTTCTAATCCTGATAACTGATCTCTGGCTAATTTGGTTCTTCAAACGAATTTTCGTATTTGATTAAAATATCTGGATTATAAATTGTCTAGATTAGGCTACTACGCACTCTCGTGTTCCTGAAAAGGGCATATGTATCGATACTCGAAACCACGATCAGCAATGCAGCGATTGGCTGACGGCAAGACAGCAACGTAATGACAATATATATACAGTGGTGGTCAAAGTACACAGATCAAGTACTTGAGTAAAAGTACAGATACGTATACTAAAATATTACTCCAGTAAAAGTAAAAGTACTGCTTTATCAATTTTACTCGAGTGAAAGTACAAAAGTACTCAATTTTTTATGTACTTAAGTAAAAAAGTACTGATAGACAGATTTATTTTGCAATTTTATATAGACTACTTTATTTAATTTTATATTAGCACATATTTTTATAATCCTACTGCCCAAAATACCTGGGGTTTTCCCAAAATAACCACTATATAGAGTCAAGATATATATTTTGTTGATATGGACTACGTTGATGAGAGTGATGTAGTAATGTTCACTGTGAAGCTTACACTGCCATGTACCTGAGAGAAAACAGATTTCACCATCTAATTTTCACCAGGAAGAAAAAAGTGTTTTAGAACTTGTTGTTTTGCAGAACGTCAGTTATATATGACATTAGAATTAGGCCTGAAATTAGGAAGAACATTTTAAGGAAAATCTAATTATATTTTCATAATGATTTTTTTTTCTTCTCAAACCTTGTCTGTGGTGTAAAAACACCCCTGGCCAAATGCCCCCCTGTAGTTACTATGTTCTGAACATCACATCCTTTCTTTTTCCCTCAGATGGAATCTATCTAGGTGGCTGAATAAAGATATTTGGATTTTATATCTAAAAATTTCCTCAACTTACCACCAGCAAGCTTGTTAGCTAGACAGTTAGCATCAGCTAACAATATTTACTTATTTTCAGTATGGTTATGAATAAACAGTCATACTAGTTGATCTAAACAATATAAAAATGTATACTGTTGATAAACAATATAAAAACAGACGTCACATAGGTCTAAATGCATAGCATTTTAATAAAACTGCTAACGTTACAGCAGCGGGGAATATGAACGTGTGTATCTCCCCCGGGTCCACACCATCCTAACTCGTTCTTGCTCCGAGCGGGTCGCGAACCCGGGATTCCGGCGCGGGAGGCGGGCGCTCTAACAAGGAGGCTAAAGGCTACAGCCTCTTGCATCAGTCGCTAGAGCGCCTCTTTTTGAGGTGAGGGGACTGAGGTTTACACATAGCCCTTACTGGTATACATCCGTTACACGAGCATCAGTTATTTTATTTAATCGGTGTTATTTTAATGTTTTGTTTTTTGACCTAAAACATAACGTTAGAGACACTGATGTTGTCTGTCTGCATTCAAGCATTTTAGTGGGCTTAAATAGATCACCCTTTACAGCAGATTTAGTTCACAAACAACTGACAGTTTTGACCTAAATATTATTTTCAGTTACAATAATGAATCCTAAAATTCGACATTAGTAACGTACTTTTCACAGCATCAGTAGCGCGCGCTCACAAGATCTCCCGGTTCTTTACTCGTGAGTTCAGTTCACTGAAGAAGACTCGCTCTAAACGGATCATTTGAATCAGTGAGTTTTCGACTCGAGAACAGCTGCAATCAGATCATTGCAATCGTGAATGAATCGTTTGTGGCGATTTGCGAACCGATTGAACAGGTTCATTGAAAAGAATCAGTTTGTTCATGAATCATACACCGCTTCTGCGTCTCGGAGCACGTGATGTATTATAAGAAGTAACGATATGTTTTATGAAATGTAGTGAAGTAAAAAGTACGATCTTATGCTTTGGAATGTAGTGAAGTAAAAGTAAAAGTTACTCAAAATAAAACTACTCCAGTAAAGTACAGATACTTGAAAAATGTACTTAAGTACAGTAACGAAGTAGTTGTACTTCGTTACTGACCACCACTGTATATATAGGCCTAATAATAAAAAAAGACACATTTCTGGACCCTTTTAAGGAAACAGCCAAGCGAACAAATCTAGGCTATAAAACTAAATGACACGTGCACCGTTTTTAATTTATTTATTTTTACATGATTCACAGTTATTTAGATTCATGAATTCTTGTATTTGTACAGGCTTTAAATTTTTATTTCAGTGTTGTAATTAGCAATTCATAACATTTTATCTTTGAAGCAAATCTGTTATGTGACAGCATTAATGAAAGTTTCTTAAGGGTCAAGATCATGTTATCTGCATCTCCTGCACTCAGTCAAGGCATTCCCATAATAGCTGTCATCACTCAAATTAATGCAAGGCTCAGATTAACTTTATAGCACATGTGTAAGACTCCAGTACAATTATAAAGTAATTATTTAATCACTAATAAATATTTCAATGAGTAAAACTGGCTATGTCTATAGCATTATAGACTACACAACATTATTGTATTATTTTCAAATTAATTTTATTATTATTTTAAAATATTGTCCCTGGACCAGTAGGGTACTCTTGTAATAAAGTAACGGTGGCTGGGACAGATTTTAAGTATCAATTCTACTTAAAAATATGCAATCTAATCCTGTTTACATGAAATAAGCCTGCTCCCAAACTTACTGACCTGTTGTTAAATCCAGGATAAGCTTTGAAGTATCAGATGATCCAAGATCAAGTGAAATCGTCAACAATCAAATCCAGCTAAATGAGTTAGCTATGTGTGAATAACGGCCCCTGGTTTGCCTTTTTAGATACTGTGTGCTGTAAAAAAAAAATAGTAGTTTTTACAAAATAATTCTGGCAGCTGAGGTTGCCAGAATAATTTTGTAGCAGAAAAACTGTACACACATTTACAGAACAAAAGTGTAAAATTTACAGTATAAAACTGTAATTTACAAACAGGGAAATCTGATTGTAAACCATCAGTTAAAATCAGTTTTTTAACATACTGACAACCACCATAAAAATGCAGGTGGTAAAAGAAAAGGCTACAAGAAGAATCAAAGCACATCACTAGTAGCTTCCCCACAAGAAGAAGTATATACGATTCGTTTCGAACGATTCGTTTATTTTGAACGAATATTTAATGTGACTCAAGTCATCTTGGGGAGTGATTCGTTTAGTCGCGCGTGCGCACCATACTATAGATTCCGTACTGGAATTAGTTCACCTGTTTCGAGTCTTCGGGTTTTACGAGTCGTTTTTTCCTCACGTGACAGCGCCGTAAGCTTAACCAATGCAGTATGAGCCGGAAAGAGAATTGATTAGTTAACCTTTTGAGTTTTCGGATTTTTCGAGATTTTTCATCACGTGAAATCAGTCACCGTAAGCTAAACCTATCATAAATACCTAACCAAATCATAAATCTCTCAAGATCTCAGCAGAGGAGAATCAAACATCTCCACAAACAGCATCACCAGCTTTACTCATTAGATTTACTTTATTTCTGTCAGACATATACAGGTGCTGGTCAGACAATTAGAATATCATCAAAAAGTTGATTTATTTCACTAATTCCATTCAAAAAGTGAAACTTGTATAATGTATACATTCATTCCACACAGACTGATATATTTCAAGTGTTTATTTCTTTTAATTTTGGTGATTATAACTGACAACTAATGAAAACCCCAAATTCAGTATAGAGAAAGCTTAAATCAAGTGTTCACATATTCCTGTGAATTATGACAAAATCACAAACTAATATCTTATACTGTGTTTAATCTTTTGTGTATATATTTACGGAAGAAAGACATGTAAATAAAATGTTTGAGCAAGCCTGTGAAGTAGTCACACACAGACATCAAGATTTTGTGCATGAATCACAACAACGATGAAAATCAAAACAAAAAAATTGAGGATGAGTTTGTACTGTAAAGCCACCGCATGAAGCTGTTTTGTTTGTTT
Source organism: Schizopygopsis malacanthus (assembly GCA_027474115.1). Taxonomy (NCBI): domain Eukaryota; kingdom Metazoa; phylum Chordata; class Actinopteri; order Cypriniformes; family Cyprinidae; genus Schizopygopsis; species Schizopygopsis malacanthus. The sequence continues at coordinate 32,945,376 of CM049865.1, read as the reverse complement.
TGATTGTCACCGTTGTTGTGATTCATGTGCAAAATCTTGATATCTGTATGTGTTGACATAAATGTTTTTACATAATATTTCATGCACATGTGTTTTGTACATCTACACAAAAATTAATCATCTCAATGGTTTTGGTTCCTATACTGCATCTTCAGTGTTTAATGGTTATTAATGACATAAATGAAAACTAAATGTATTACGTCAAAAGCTGAATTTATGATGATCTTATCAACATCATAAAGAAAGCTAAAAGTGTACGATATAGCTGTTTTTTGGTTTCCTTTGCCTCAACTGTGTTTCACAACTACACAGACTCTGAAGCTCAAGATTAGCTTACACAAAAAATGTAAGGACCAAGATCCTAAACTAAAGCTAACACTGTCCACTACAACGGTGAGTTCAAATGAAACAAATACCAACATTGAAAACTCTGGTAATTATCAATAAAAGCTGTATATGTCTGACAGAAATAAAGTCAATCTAATGAGTAAAGCTGGTGATGCTGCTTGTGGAGATGTTTCATCCTCCTCTGCTGAGATCTTGAGAGATTTATTGTCTTTGATTTGAAGTTGATTTTACCAAATGCTTAATAATCAGTTATTTGATAATTTAATTAAACACTGTTCCAGTGAATATTCTTTTATTTTCATGATTTTTGGACAGTATATGTGAGTTGCTTTAAAATTATAAATGGAAATTACTTTGAAAAAACATGAGTTTAAATATGCATCCTGAGAGTGTATATTTGGTCCAGAGACAGTATGAATTATGTCTAAATGAACCTCAAATGATGTTAAAATTATGTCCATTAACCACATTTGAATAGTTTTTAATCTTGTATGGAGGTTCCATGAATGTCTATATCAGACGTGCAGAACACGTCAAAAAAAGACGTCATAAAAACTTTCATTCTGGCTCCTCAGTGGATGTCTTTTCAATGTCTGCAAAGACTTCAAAAATACGTCTTTTGGACGTAACTTTGCCCAGTGGGATGGAGCAGCTTCAGAACACTTGAAATATAATGCACAAACACTTTATGTTGCTTTATGATATTTATGTGATTTTCCTGGGGCTTAACAACAACACAGAATTGTATACACACAACATCGGATTTGGATCGGTCTTGTCTCGTCGATACCCGATCCCGATGATTTTTCCTCTGAGCTGCATTAAACAGTGTGTAAATACATCTAAATGCCATTCAGATGCAACTTCTGCAAAGATACATTTTGATGATACTGGTTTCATTTGTTTGGTAACAGCCTAAATGTGTATTATCTTAATTGACTGATTAAAATGTAACAATTTGACTCAAAAAAATTGCTTTATTAAAGGTAAAAATCAATGTAAACTTAAGTTAAAACATTAATTAATCACTGATGTGAACTGACCACACAGAATATGAAGAATATCAAAAACTGCAGCTGTCCAGGTTAGTCAGATATCAGCACAATAACACACTCTGCAAAATATCGTCTAATTATCATTATCGAAAAAATGCAAAAAAATATTGCGATTTTTTTTCAATATCGCACACCCCTAGTGCAGGGATCCTCAAATCTGGCTCACGATATCCACTTTCCTGCAGAGTTTAGTTCTAACCCTAATCAAATACACCTGAGCATGCTAATCAAACTCTTCAGGATTATTAGATCCTGTGTTCCTGTGTGGCTCAGTGGTAGAGCATTGCGTCAGTTGTGCAAAAGGTTGTGGGTTCGATTCCCAGGGAACACATGTACTAATGAAAATGTATAACTTGAATGCAATTGTAAGTAGCTTTGGATAAAAGCGTTTGCTAAATGCATTAGAAAATCACAGGAAAGTGAGTTTGATCAGGGTTGGAGCTAAACTCACCAGGAAAGTGGATCTCGTGAGTCAGATTTGAGGATCACTGGTAGTTTATAATGTTAAAGTATGTTATTTAAGATAAATCGTGATCTTTGGATCCTTCTATTCACCAAAGAATCCTGAAACAATTTACTCAACTGTTTTAGATATTGACAAAAATAGTTTCTTGAGCAGCAAATCAGAATCATTTCTGAAGGATAGTGTGACACTGAAGACTGTAGTAATAATGCTGAATTACATTTTAAAATATGTTGAAATAGAAAGCAGTTGTTTTTAGTAAAAATATTTCACAATATTACTGCGATTGCTGTATTTTGGATCAAATAAATGCAGGCTCAGTGAACAGAAGAGACTTCTTTAAAAAAAACATAAAACATCTTAATGTTCAAAAACATTTGACTGGTAGTTTATATACATCACAGAATTATATATAAAAAAGTGACGTGACATATGACCAAGTATGGTGACCCATACTATGAATTTGTGCTCTGCATTTAACCCATCCAAAGTGGGTTAAACACACACACACACACACACACACACAGCAGTGAACACACACATACCGTGAACACATACCCAGAGCAGTCTGCAGCCATTTATGCTGCGGCGCCCATGGAGCACTTGGTAGTTCGGTACCTTGCTCAAGGGCACCTCAGTCGTGGTATTGAGGGTGGAGCAATTCCTACAATTCCTGCTGGCCCGATACTCGATAAATTCCTGCCCCCATCACCTCTGATTTGGTGGCTACGCCCCTGCCTTCATGCACATCTATTCTGACATATATTTTGTCCATAGTTATGATTATCACAATGTCATTGCGATTTCGAGAGAATATGCGGATGTCACTTCCGAAAGTTTGTTGCAAGTACAACACTGGTACAGCATGAAAAACACAACTTTTATTCAAATACAGCAAAGCCTCCTTTAAAACCTGTCACTCATTTCAGTTTATTGTGATCTCTAATTCCACTATAATCTGTCAACACTGCACAATTAATCTCTTATTTACATCACCTCTACACTTTGTTCATTACAATCATCGCGTCATGAGCTTCCAGAACTCTGGAATGAACAAAAGTACTCGCACTCTGAGTGGTGAGTGGATTCTGACTCACTAAATCTCCTCTGTTTGGCCATTGCGTTATAGAAATCAACACGTGTCTCTAAATTGCTACAATGTTCAACGCTGCAAAAACCAAGTGCAAACAAAAATACACATTTGATTCCGACCTGAGGCGGCTGCCGGTTACTTTAGTTTTGTTATTGATGTTTATTTAGTTGCTTCTTTCCTGAGTCCTGAACTTGGTTACATACATACGTTTTCCTTAAATCATCCTGGCGACCCATTTTTTTAAGTCTCGTGGGTCACAACCCAGGGTTTGAAAACCACTGTTTTAGAGCAGTGGTTCTCAACCATTTTTTCATGGGGCCCCCTACGTACACATATGGTAATCTGAGCCCCACTCCCATATTATATTTATACACGCCCATACATACATATTATTATTGCATGTATATATATATATATATATATATACATGCAATAATAATAATATAATCTGTATGTCTTTTAGAAATGCATATTTGACATTGAGTTGACAGAAGTAGCTTGAGTTAGGATGCAGATGTAAATTAATGTTCATTATCAAAATCAGTAACATCTGTAAAAATTGCAACAACGTCATTTTGTATATAATGAAATTACATTTTTCGGACTGTTTGAGTTTTATTAAAATTAACCATTGTTCTTCCATAGTAGCATACATTACATCATGATAACCAGAGTTAAAACCACACATATAGCACCTCAATACTGTGGCAAAAATGTAACTATATGGTTTCTAGGTAGCCTATTTATATTTAAAACAGCAGTCTAAATACATGTATTATAAATGCACAAACGCTAGCCTATAGCTTAATCACAAATATTGTGTAATTACATTCCATTACTCCTTTAATACAATACATTTGATATAAATACCTCACATTTCTGTCACAATACCATGGTGCAGTTAAGTTTACGTTAATTTTATGGTGCATGGTAAACGATGGCGATTTGTAGATTAGACTGACTGTAACGCTGCACACAGTTTTTCTGCTGTTTGTCAGAATGTTTATATCTGGATTTAAACTAGTTTATATGAGTTGACTGATATCGACTGATACTAGTTTATACCAGTCATTTGTGTTCTTCACTGAATTCAAGTGCTTCTTTACAGAGAGCACTAAGCAGCCGCGTTCAGTTTTAATTTTGTCCTCTAACTGAACTAAATGATTTTTATTACTATAACAAAATCTAAACAACGGTGGGGGACGGTGCCATGGTGGGCAAGTGACATAACCGGTGTTGCGGCTTAAAATCGGTATCACCGCCAACACAGCCAATCGCAGCAAGTCTAGTAGCTGGATGGTTGAGCACTAGAAAATCAATAATGAGGGCTTTGCCAGTTGTACATTTGAAAAACAAAAAGGTGGGAATTAAAAACTCTAAACGCTAACAGAAAGAACCATTTCAGCACAAAAGTGTTCTTCAGGATGATTTGGTTCTCCATAGAACTGTTACTATGTGTAAAAAAAAACCTTCATAGAGCAATCTTTGGGCAAGTCTACCAGTATAAGGGTGGGTTATAATAATAATATAACTGATGCATACAAAATGCTCCACATGTAGTAGGGTGCACAGCAAAATTCAGATGGGTGTTTTAAATTTGTAATTGTTAGAAAATGTTTTAAAATTTAAAAAGTCAGAAGTAAATCTTGATCATATTCTTGATGTTTTTGTAGCTCTATTGCCGGAGTGGCGAATGTCGGTCCTAGAGAGCCGCAGCCCTGCAGAGTTTTGCTTAAATGCTAATAAAAACTCACCTGCCTGTAGCTTCCTAGTAACCCTTCAGACTTTGAATAGCTTGCTTAGGTGTGTTTGATTAGGGTTGAAGCAAAACTCTGCAGGGCTGCGGCCCTCCAGGACTGACGTTCGCCACCCGTGCTCTATTGGAATAATTATTTACCTCTTTTCTTTTTCAGATAACATCATCCAATTCCTCTGAAAATATCCGTGCTACCTTTTGTCTACCTGTGCAGCAGCAGACATGCATGGTTCTGAGAAAAGTGCATCTGGAACCGTGCTTCACAGGCTTATGCAAGAACGTCTCAGATACGGAACAAGTGGAATCAGAGGAGGGGTTGAAAACGACAGCTCTCAGATGCCAAGCAACCCAACATCTACAGAAAACCTACTCCTTCAAAAGGAGGGTCAAGTAGAATATCAGCTTATGCCCCTGCAGTCTCAGTCTCGACAAGAACCTCAAGGTCAGGAGCATCAAGTGGACAGCAGCTCCATGGAAAAAACTGGTGGTGTGAGCGAGGGCGCAGGTAGAGCAGTCCAAGCAGCCCAGACTTCACCTGGTTTTGATACCCTGGAGCTTCTATCATACGAGGATGCTAAAATCCAGTCTCAGCTTTACAGAGGGCAGCAAAGTCTGACAGACCCTCAGTCCCAAATCCCTGGCCACAACCACCAGATTATTCAAAATCCAGATGTCCTGTCAAACAATTTTCAACAAAATCAGGACCAGGATTTTCACAAAGAGGGCAATAAAAACATTGTCCAACAAAGTCAGCCACAACACATATCGTTTCAGCAGATGCAACAGTTGTCAACAATGTCTGACAGTCCTGCAAGTTCACATTCCTATCTGCCATCACTTTCTAAAACACACTCATGTTCTTCCCCTTCTTCTCTTTCATCTTCTTACACATCTCTGTCAGTGATTCCCATGAAGGCCCTTTTGGAGGGTCAATCATGGGTCCAGCAAGGGGACAGGTGGTATGTTTCTTTGTGATGAAGGTCTGGCAGAGTTGAAACAGGGTCATGTTCTAAGTGAAAGGAACATGCAACTCAGTGTAGAGTGCAGTGGAGCTAAGCAAAGTGTAGGACCATCCAGTTCACCTTGCACAGGAGACAGTCTTTTTGGGGCAGATAATACAGCAGATTCTCTCTCACTAACTAAGACCTCAATGAGTACCCTACAACTTCCACCACCACTCTTAAACTCTCCACAATGGACTTTGGATCAAAGAGGTCCTCCCCCAGAATATCCCTTTAAGTTCAAGGTACAGACTATGCTTTCGCATACATTACACCCCAACTCAGATTCTCTGGAACATGGCAACTTCAACAGTGATACTTTGACAGCAGCCATGTTGGAGACAGTGCCACTTAAAAAAATAGCAAGGTAACGGTCACATAAACTTTTAGGTGAATTGTGTAAATTCTGCAATACTAGCAGCACCAATTGTAACTGCAAAATAATGGTTTCCAAATTCCCCTAAACAGCTTGTTACGGGTACAGGATTTTTACATATCATTGGCTGAGCCAAACACTGATATGTTGGACCATTAAAACAATGTTTTTAAGGTGGCTCAGTAATTATTATGTAAGCCAATATACTAGTGACTTGTTTATAGTTCTCTCTGTATAAAATTAACTCCTCTCTGTTGAACTTGTATATGATAAACTATTTTAAATTCGAAAAGTGTACACACTTCACCTATACCCATTTAATGAACAGGTGTTAACACATTCTCTTTCTCACATTTCACTTGCTGTTTTTCTGCATTTTTAGACAATGTCCTTTGTCTACATCACAGCACCAAACACAGACCAGTCCCATGACTTCTGAGACTTGTATCCTGCCCTCAAAGGCTTCTCAGCAACAATATAAGGCTATATCCCTATCTCAGTCCCTGGCATTTCCTCCAGCTCAGACTGGATCTGTCACCCAGGGGCTGTTTTCTTGTGTGGCCCCTTTTGGACAGCCTTTCCCAGGAGAAACATTTGCCATGGTAAGCCATGGCAAGCAGATGTTGGAGACCCTAAAAGAAGAGAACCAAAGCCTTAGACAAGAACTTCACAAGCAAACTGAGAAGGCCAGCAAACTGCAGCGGGTACTTGTTTTTTTATCTGTCTACCTGTCTGTCTATAATATTAGAATCAAAGAAGAAACAGAATTTGGGATTCTGATAATCAAAACTGCTCATTATTACAGGCTATTTACTTGAAAGTACTCTTATAATGCGAACTAATATTGAATTATCCAAAGTATTATTGAAAATTACAGTGTAATTTTTACACGTGACAGGAAGTAGTGAATTATGGGGGGGAAATCTATAATGAAACGTGGTGCTGAAATATTGTTGAGATACTGCACAGCATGACTGTAATACAGCACACTGACAGGAAGACATTTGTATGCTTGTTTATGCTATATTTCCAGTTGGAGGCAGAGACTGTGCACCTGTCAGAGGCATATGAGAGTTTAGTGAAGAGCTCATCCAAACGGGATGCTCTGGAAAAAAACATGAGGTATAAGCTAGAGGCGGAGATCAGGCGTCTTCATGATTTTAACAGAGACTTGAGAGGTGAGATAGTTTAAAATACCAATGCTTTAATTAGAACCTGTGGTTTATACAAATTTGATCACATTTTATTTCTGAACTTTGTGAATGGGTAGTTACCCTGAAAACAAACCTGCACTGGCTCTTTACGGGCTGCCAGCGCTGGGCCCCTGAGAATTTGCTCATTGGCAAAACATTGGCCCCTTAGCACTGGCCCTGCACGGGCAGCCCTCACTTAGCTTCCAGGAAGCCTAAGCCCTGTTTTATTGAAAATAATAAAGTTTGATGTCACCGTTATGGAGGGAAGCGCTTGCTTTAGTTGGATTCCTGACCCTTGACTTAACAATTTCAGTATTTTTGTATTCAGTAACTGTGTTTTGAAGCAGGTTTGCTATAGCAATGTTGCAAGTTTTTGGTGATTAAGTCATCATGTAGTGGCCTGATTTCACAGAGTTTGATCTATGGGAACATTTGTTAATTAATTACACCACACTGTAGTAGCCCAAGAAAACAACTTGATGAAATGGTTTCCTGTTTTAAAATGTTGATAAGTTGTTGTGTGCAGAAATTATTTGGATGTTATCATGCAGACTCACACACATATCAAGAACCTCAACAATGGTGACAGTCAACAAAATATTCAGATCAACTCTGAACATCACAAAACGTCTCGGGTTACTCGCGTAACCCTTGTTCTCTGAATAGGGAACGAGACACTGCGTAGCTTAGCACGCTTTGGGAACGCCTCCGCATGACCGAGTCTTGAACCCATATAGAATCACGCCAATTCATTGGCTGATGGCGCGACGCCGTCTCTGACGCAATGACGTCGTCAGGTCATACTGGCGAACGCGCCATCCACTCCTCAGATTTCTCTGCCGAAAAGAATCCTGTCGGCAGCGTGAGAAGCTTGGCAGCGAACGCAGTGTCTCGTTCCCTATTCAGAGAACAAGGGTTACGCGAGTAACCCGAGACGGACGTTCTCTTTCATAGGTAACTCAACACTGCGTAGCTTAGCACGCTTTGGGAACGATATACCAAACACGCCAAGCTGAAAAGCTGCCTATCTGGCCCAAAAATGAACCAACAACATATGGTCGGTTCAAACAGACAGGACCTGAGAACCTGGAGCCGTATCAACGTCAAGGTTGTAAAACCTGACAAAGGTGTGCGGAGAGGACCATCCTGCCGCAACACAAATTGACCGGGCAGAGCAAGTGGAGGGGGATGGAAAGAGTGAAGAGTGACCACTTGAGAACGGAACGACGTGGACAAGACCTTGGGAATGTAACCCGGCCTAGGCCGCAGGGTGACTTTGACTAGACCCGGGGCAAAGTCCATACACGTCTCACTGACAGAAAAAGCCTGCAGATCTCCGACTCTCTTCAGTGACGTAAGCGCCAGCAAAAGAACAACCTTAAGAGTCAGTATCCGATCCGAAGCTGACTCTAAGGGCTCAAAAGGGGCCGTCACTAGTCCTTCGAGGACGACTGACAAGTCCCAAGAAGGAACTGCCATGGGGCGAACAGGCCTAAGGCGTCTGGCCCCATGCATGAAAGCGGAGACCAACCGATGCCTCCCCAAGGGGATCTCATCCAGCTCTCTCCGAGCTGCAATGGCCGCTACATAAACCCTAAGGCTGGTAGCAGCCGCCCCCGCTGTCAGCCTTTCTTGCAAAAACTCCAGTACTGGACCAACAGGGCAGTTAACTGGGTCGATTGCACGAGTTAAACACCACGATTCAAAGACGCCCCACTTGGAAGAGTATAGCTTCCTGGTAGCGGGGGCTCTGGCACTGGCTATGGTTTCCTGAACTTCGGCAGGCAAACCATCAATCACAGCCCTTGGCCCTGTATGGGCCACACCCACAACTTCCAGAGCTCCGGCTGAGGATGCCAGATCTTGCCTTGAAGCTGGGACAGTAAGTCCCGCCTGATCGGAATCTCCCAAGGAGGCTGATACAAGAGGGGAGTTAGCTCCGAGAACCAGGTCTGGGAGGGCCAGAATGGGGCTATGAGAAGGAGACGGGCACCGCTCACCTTCACTCTGCATAGTACTGCCGGAATCAGCTTTATTGGCGGAAACGCATACAGACTGACATTCGGCCATGGGTGGGCGAACGCATCTATGCCCAGAGTCGTCGGGAAACTTAGGGAGAACCAGAGCGGGCACTGGGATGACTCTTGAGAAGCAAAGATGTCCACCTCCGCTTTTCCAAACAGATCCCAAATCTGGGATACCGTCTGACGGTTCAGCATCCATTCCCCGGGCTCGAGCTTCTGTCTCGACAGAAAATCGGCCGCCAGGTTCAGTACTCCCGGAACGTGAACCGCCCTCAAAGAGAGGAACTTGTCTTGGGACCAAAGGAGAAGATGGCGCGCAAGCCTGTCCAGGGTGCGCGACTTCGAACCTCCTTGGCGGTTTATGTGGGACACAACCGCCATATTGTCCATCCTGACTATAATATGATGCCCCCCGAGAACGGGGAGAAAATACTTCAAAGCCAGGAAGACAGCCCTGAGTTCCAGGCAGTTTATATGCCAAAAGAGGAACTCTTCCTTCCACTCTCCACTCGCCGGCCTTCCTTCGAAGACCGCGCCCCAGCCTGTCATTGATGCATCCGTCGTGATCATATGGCGACGGTGGATCGCACCCATTCTCACCCCACTCTGGAGAAAGACGGGGTCTCGCCACATTAACAGGTGTCGACAGCAACTGCGCGACACTCTGATAAGGCGAGTAGCTGGTACAGTGGGGTGTAACCTCAGCTCCTTCATCCACCAAAGGAATGGCCTCATGTGAAGCAGCCCTAGGGGCAATACAGGGAAGGCTGCTGCCATAAGGCCCAACAGCCTGCGGCAGGTACCTACAGAGACATGATGGCCTAGCTTGAAGCGGGCCAAACATGCTGTAAAAATTGGTATCCGGGCAGGAGCCAAACGGGCCTGCATCTGAACGGAACCGAAGGGATGACGAACCGAAGGGATCTCCTGTGTCTTTGAACGACCTGGATGTGAAAATACGCATCCTTCAGGTCGATGGTGACAAACCAGTCTCCCTCCTGGACCTGAGACATGATGGTCCTCATCGTCAGCATCTTGAACTTCCCTTTGTAGAGGGAAAGATTCAAACGCCGTAGATCCAGAATAGGCCTCAAGCCGCCGTCCCTCTTTGGAACGCGGAAGTAGCGGCTGAAGAAACCTTGTTCGACTTCCGACTGCGGTACTTCCTCTATTGCTCCTTTCTGCAGGAGGGAGGAAAGTTCCTGTTGTAGAACAGAAGCCTTGGAGGCGCTGTTTACTACTGTCAGGTGAACCCCGTCGAAACGGGGGGAATTTCTCCCAAACTGAAGAGTGTAACCGGTTCGAATTGTGCGGAGAACCCACAGCGATACCCTGGGTAAACGCTCCTATTCGTGAAGTAAGTGTGACAGAGGGATCAGAGTGTCGTGCAAGGGAAGACATACCTGAGATTGGGTGTCGAGAAAGCCTGGAAGCAGCGGCACCCTCCACCGTGAAGGAGAGCCCTCGGCGTCCTTGCTCGGGATGGCGGAGAGAGAAGTGCTGGGCTGACGGGTGGCCGGCACGGGTTCCGTACACTGCAGGAGAGAAACAGCTGTGTCTCCTAACAAGCGGCTCGCCGGCGGCGAGTGGACGGGCTGCAAAGGGGGAAAGATGAACGCGTCCCCCAACTGCCAGCCCGAGTGAAAATGAGGGTGAATTGGATCTGCACACCAAGCCTCGAAGGGTGGTTGTGACAGATTTAAGTGAGGAGAGCGCGTTCGGGGAGGGCAGAAACGCTTTCGCGGTCTGGCCTCGCCCCGTAACGGTGAAACGACTCTCCTCATTCCGACCCGGAGGTCAGGAACAACCCGGGTTAGCCGAAGCGGCAGACTTGTTGGGCCGCTTCATGTTAACCCGCTTGCGTGGTTGTTGGCGGGAAGAAGACCGGCCGCGGGCTCCCCAAACCGTAGTGGGGGGAAGGCGCGTGGCCTGGGCTCCGCCGCTAGGGGGCTCCCTCCTAGTTGAAAAGTCCCTTGCTCTCCTCGGCATGAATTGTTTGAGAGCAGCCGACTGAGTTTTGGCTGAGCGGAACTTGTCCACTACAGCGCTAACAGCTTCCCCGAACAACCCAGATTGTGAGATGGGTGCGTTCATTAAAAACGCCTTTTCCTTCTCCCGAATCTCAGTCAGGTTGAGCCACAGATGGCGTTCTGCGGCCACCGAAGCCGCCATAGAGCGCCCCACGGCACGTGCGGTGTGCTTGGTGGCTCTCAGAGCCAAGTCAGTAGCTCTTCGTAGCTCCTTCACGGCTTCAGGAGTCAAGCCGGTCCCTTCGTCCATTTCCTTCAGGACCTCCGCCTGGTAGGCCTGAAGGATGGCCATTGTGTGAAGGGCCATACCTGCCTGACCGGCCGCGATGTAGGACTTCCCGATAAGGGCGGAAGTGGTCCTACACGGCTTGGAAGGAAGGAGGGGACGGGACTTCCAAGAAGGAGCCAAAGAAGGTGAAAGATGTGAGGCCAAAGTATCCTCAATCACCGGCATGGCGGTGTAACCCTGCTCCACAGAACCCACAAGGTTGGTGAAGTCAGCGGCTGCCGCGTTAGTAAGGCGAGAGGAAAAAGGCTGCTTCCAGGAACTGGAGATCTCACAATGCAGATCGCTGAAAAATGGCAGCTTCCTCCTTTCAAGCTTGGAATGCGCGCCGATGAGGAAGCGATCGTCGAGCTTCGAAGCTCGAGACTCGCGGGGCTCATCGGGCCAATCCAGCGCAAGCTTTTCGGTGGCACGCGAAAGCACGTCCACGAGCTCAGAGTAGGCCGCTGAAGGCCGCGCTTCCTGGCCGCTAGGCGGGAGCGCATCTGCTAAAGCAGGCCCAAAATCCTCGGAGTCGGAGGCTGCCGTGTGCAGAATATCATCTAGCCCGAAAGAAACAAAATCACGTGCTTTCGGGCTAGGAAACTGAAAATCAGGCAAAAATTCGACCGGCGAATTCGCACGTGCGCGCTCGGGAGAGAAAAGGCGAGGCCTGTCTGCTCACTCTCCATCTCCTCGAGCTCGACATCCGAACCCCAGCTCGCGGCTCTACGAGAGGCCGCGATCTCACGAGGAGGCGCGGAGGTGCTCGATGCGCGCCGGGAAAATTTGGAGGATTCACGTTCATAATCCTCAAGCCGAGAGCGGAGGGTTATGAGACGGAAATCGTCGCAAATTTTGCAGTTAGAGGTCCCATAAACCGCCTCACGTGCATGCGAAAAACCCAAGCACAAAATACACTTACTGTGTGGGTCTTCGCGAGCGATGAAACACGCGCACAGCGGAATACAGTGACGAAACTCCATGGCACTTCACCGCGAGGAGAAACAAAGTTCCACTGAGGCAGTCGCCGAAGTGCAAATGGATAATCGCAAGGGTAGTAGATGGGTAAGAAATCGCAACAACGAAGGGCGATGTGACCGCTTCGTGAAGGCAGAGAAATCTGAGGAGTGGATGGCGCGTTCGCCAGTATGACCTGACGACGTCATTGCATCAGAGACGGCGTCGCGCCATCAGCCAATGAATTGGCGTGATTCTATATGGGTTCAAGACTCGGTCACGCGGAGGCGTTCCCAAAGCGTGCTAAGCTACGCAGTGTTGAGTTACCTATGAAAGAGAACAAGCTTTTCATTGATTGTCACCATTGAAGAGGTTCATACGCTGAACCTTGATATCTAGTCTACATGATCCCATCGAAATAAGTTCTGCATAATAACTTATTATAAACTTTCAAAATATTAAAGCAGGACAAATTAATGCAGTGAGAATTCTTATGGCTCTTTTAAGGTGAAAGTATTATACCTAAAAAGTAAATAATTTTCTCTGAGATCAGTGAATCAAGCCTTAACAGTGACTTCAAACTTTATTATTTTCAATAAAAGAGCACTTAGGCTTGCCGGAGACTTAGTGAGGGCTGGCCGTGCTGGGCCAGTGCTAAGGGGCCAACGTTTTGCCAATAAGCAAATTATCAGGGGCCCAGCGCTGGCAACCCTAAGTGGACCCGTAGGCTTTTTTGCAAGGTATAGTATTGTATTTGTTTGTTTGCTGATTTATCTTACTTTTGCTGTTCTTGGGTCCCGTGGCATATCTTCTTTCATGTGTTTTCCAGACCATTTGGAAACAGCCAATCAACAGCTAGCCAGTCAGGAGCTGAAGGGACAAGATGACGGGCACTTGCATCTTTCACAAAGTGGGATTTTACTACTTGTTGCATATCATCACACAAATATGTTCACTTTTTGCTGAGTCTGTTCACTGCTAAAAATATGTCTAGCTACTCAACTCAAACCATTTCCTGCTTCCCTTCCTTCATGTCATGTGCCTCTTCCTCTCTTGCACCCAAATGTATATCTTTCTCGGTCTCTCTGGGTATAATTAAAATTCCATTATTGAGCAAGTACATAAAAACAGTTCTCAAAACTGTTTCATGTTTTATATTTTACAAATTTAATGTCAACATTATTCATCTTTACTGATGTCCTGCTCATGCCTAATAGGACTTTCTTTTTTTCTGCATGTCTTGATGTAGAATGACGTGCTCACAGGCAAGCACAGTTGTACCATAAACCATCGGATTTCCACATTAGAGCAATGCTAAGTACAACTCTGGCCTGTCACACAAATTTAGTTGAAAACCGAATATAAAGTTGACATAACCAAACTATTCCAACCTAATTTGGTCAGGGTTAATGGGATCGCAATGCTTGCAAAAAAACATGTCTGTCTATGTGGGTTTTGATTCAGAGTTTAACCTAATTTTAACCTAATGATCCCATTAACCTAATTTGGTCAGGGTTAATGGGATCACAATGCTTGCAAAAAAACATGTCTGTCTATGTGGGTTTTGATTCAGAGTTTGTCTAACTATGAAATGCGTGCAGCTGAAAAGGGACATCTGCATAGGGTTGGGTATCGTTTGAATTTTATCGATTTCGATTCCGATTCTGCTTATCGATTCCGATTCTTTTCGATTCCCAGTTTCGATTCCAATGTGATTAAATAATGATATCAAACATTTATCCCGTGTCCTATATTTTAGTATGCATTTGAAGACGTTCTGAAATGTAATGCATTCATACCCCCCGGGTCCGCACCATCACACCGAGCGGGTCTCGAACCCTAGATGCCAGTGCTCTACCAAGGAGGCTAAAGGCTACAGACTCTAGCGTCAGTCGCTAGAGCACCTCTATTTGAGGTCAGGGGAGTGAGGTTTACACACAGCCCTTACTGGCATACACCCGCTACACATGCATGCACAGTTTGCAGCTTTAATTGCCTTTTTTGGTAATTTCATGACTTAACTGACGACAGACTCATATGCAGTTTCTTGTGCGCTTATTTATGATGACGCGATCAGAGCGTGCACCATGAGCACAGTGACGGCTGACAGGACAGGAAAGTTTGTTTTACTGACATACAGCCTATCAGCAACTCATTGTTCTACCGAAGCTCATTTGGCTGGTGTACCTTTTCCGCGCTCATTTGCATCTTCCGGTGGCGCTGCTGAGTTCAGTCGCCTGTGAGTTAGCTCCGCTCAGAATTGTGCTTTTATGTGTTTTTTTAACCTATTTTTACTTCTCTTTTTACACATGTAACGTCTGCAATGATTATCTGCGACAAAAGAACACTTTTGGACATTGGACAACGCTACACTAACCTGATACAGGACAATTTATCCACGGATCCAGCGTGGCCATTGGAGATACTTCGGAGCACCGAGTTGAACATAGGCCACCTGAATAATCCCAGGAGACGAAGGAAACACCGTGGGAAACGTGCTGGAATCCGCAACAGACTGAGGAAAAGGGCTAACAGTCCTGCTCTACCGAGTATTCTGCTCGCTAATGTCCAATCCTTGGAGAATAAGATGGACGATCTTAGAGCCAGGATTAGTTTCCAACGGGACATTAGGGACTGTAACATCTTTTGTTTGACTGAAACATGGCTCACGCCCTCGGTCCCGGATACTGCGGTAACCCCGTCTGATAACTTTTCTGTTTTACGGATGGACAGGAAAGGCCGGAAAAACCAGAGGCCGGAAAAACCAAAGGTGGTGGAGTGTGTTTTATGACTAACAAGAAATGGTGTGACCCCAGAAATATCTCCATTCTGTCGTGTTCCTGCTCGCCTCATCTAGAACATCTGTCCATTATCTGCCACCCATTCTATCTGCCCCGGGAATTTTCATCAATCGTCGTTACTGCCGTTTACATTCCACCACAGGCAGATACTAGCTTGGCTTTGTCCAAACTCCACGATGTGCTCAGTGGATACATCAACAAACATCCTGACGCTGCCTTCGTCATCACGGGGGACTATAACAAAGTCAACCTCAAGAAGGTCATGCCGAACTTTCATCAGCATATATGCTGTCCAACTAGAGGACCGAATACACTCGATCATTGCTACACCCAGTTCAAAAATGCCTACAAAGCCCACTCACTGCCGGCTTTTGGAAAATCGGACCATGGTCCGAAAATCGGACCATCGGACCATTTTCCTCACACCAGAATACAAACAACGGATCGTCCAGGACCCCCCGGTGGAGAGGGAAGTGACGCGCTGGTCCTCCCCACTCTGAAGTCAAGTCAAGTCACCTTTATTTATATAGCGCTTTTAACAATACAAATTGTAACAAAGCACTGCACAATATCAAAATAGGCAAATTGTGTCAATAATGTAAAATGACAGGATTTAACACTCAATTATCTGCTGAATGCATTTCATTATTGAAGCTATGCTACAGGCGGCTCTTGATGACGTCGACTGGGACATGTTCCGGGCGAGTTCATCTGATGTCAGCGAATTCACGGATGTAGTTTTAAGCTTCGTCAACATGCTAACCGAGCAAGCCACTGAAATGGTGACAATAAGGATATTCTCAAATCAGAAACCGTGGGTGGACAGAACAATCCGTGATGCGGTTAACCATCGAATTGCCGCATACAACGCCGGTATTTTGTCGGGTAACATGAGCGAATACAAAATCGTGCTATGCTCTCCGACGGGCAGTTAGAGCTGCCAAACTCCGATACAAGGAGAGAATTGAGTCACACTTTCAGCTCAATGACTCTCGACGCATGTGGCAGGGACTGAAGACCATCTGTTCCTCTGGAAATAACTCCTCTGCAGAGGTGAGAGCAGATCCGTTGCTGGCCGAAGAGCTAAAAACCTTCTACGGCCGCTTTGAATGTAATGGCAGCACGACTCTGCCGATCAGCGCGTCAGGAAGCAGTAGACAGAGCAGCGATGATTATGCTATCACCTTGTCAGAGGACGAGGTTCAGAGGGAACTAAAGAGAGTGAACGTCAGGAAAGCAGCAGGACCTGATGGGAATACTGGCCGCGTTCTGAGGTCCTGTGCTGATCAGCTTGCTGGTTTGTTTACATCCATATTTAATGAGTCCCTTGCTACCTCTGTGGTTCCCACCTCCTTTAAAAAATCTGTCATCATCCCTGTCCCTAAGAACAGTAAACCCTCTTGCCTGAATGACTATCATCCAGTTGCCCTCACATTGAAAGTCATGAAGGTTTTTGAGAGACTATTAAAGAACCACATTTGCTCCTCCATCCCTGCTACTTTGGACCCTCTTCAGTTTGCCTATCGGCCAAATAGGTCTACTGATGATGCCATCTCTCAGGTCCTGCACTCTTTACATTTACATTTACATTTATGCATTTAGCAGACGCTTTTATCCAAAGCGACTTACATTGCATTGCATTCAAGTTACAGTTTCTACATTTTATCAGGTCTTGTTTTCCCTGGGAATCGAACCCATGATCTTGGCGTTGCTAACGCCATGCTCTACCAGTTGAGCTACAGGAAAGCTCTTCCCTCAAAACTCACATTGACAGCAAAAATGGCAACTATGTCAGGCTGCTTTTCATCGACTATAGGTCTGCTTTTAATACTATAGTCCCCACCAAGCTGGCTGTTAAACTCTCAGACCTCGGCATAACCTCTTCACTTTGTGACTGGATTCAAGATTTCCTCACCGCCAGACCACAAGTGGTGAAAGTCGGCCAGTTCACCTCCAACTCCATCACCCTGAACTTAGGAGCCCCACAGGGCTGTGTCTTGAGCCCCCTGCAATACTCTCTCTACACACACGACTGCGTGTCCTCTCACAGCTCCACTTCTATAGTTAAATTTGCTGATGATACTGTGGTTCTGGGCCTCATTAACAACAATGATGAGGCCGCATACTTGGATGAGGTAGAGAGACTCACATCATGGTGCCAGGATAACTGTCTCTCTCTGAACGTGAGCAAAACTAAAGAGCTGATCGTGGACTTCAGGAAGAGACAGCAGCGGCCCTACACTCCTCTTATGATCAGTGGGACCCCTGTGGAGAGGGTGAGTAGCTTCAAGTACCTCGGTGTAAACATCTCAGAGGACCTGACATGGACTACACACATTCAGACTCAGGTTAAGAAACCCAGGCAAAGACCTTACCATCTGCGACAGCTGAGGAAATTCAGGGTCTCACCAGCAATACTGAAAACTTTCTATTCAGGGGCCATAGAAAGTGTACTGACTCAGTGCATCTCAGTGTGGTATAGTAACGCCACAAACCTGGACTGCAAAGCTCTACAGAGAGTCGTGCGCTTGGCTGAGCCCATCTCAGGGTCTGCTCTCCCCTCTCTGCAGGACATCTACCTCAAACGCTGCAAAAGCAAAGCTGCTAAAATCATCAAGGACTCAAATCACCCCGGTAACCATCTTTTCTGTTTACTGCCATCTGGCAAGCGCTTCAGGAGCATGATGGCAAAAACCGAGAGACTGAGGAGGAGCTTCTTCCCTCAGGCCATCAGGCTCCTTAACACAAACTCAGTTTCATAAACATTTACAAGACTCATTTACATTTACCATCATCCGTATTGCTGCTACATGTATATACCCGGTACAACACGTTTGCACATCCCTCTCGAACATCCCTGTTCATATTACTATTTATTAAGTCCCAGTATACAGTTTTTTGCACATCTTATTTATTGTGCACTTTTTTAAATTCTATAGCACATTTTACTCTTTATTTCTCTTTTTTTTTACTTATATTTATATATATGCTCCTGTGTTGTGTTACTTTTATGTAACTTGTTGTTGTTTTTTTGCACTGTCCACTGAGCGGACCTGACTTGATTTGCATTTCACTTCTGATTATACCCTGTATAATTTAGTATGTGATGAATAAACAAACCTTGATTTGACTCGCATCTGGCGCCGAGGCAAAGCTGCAGTGCGCGTCTGAAAAGTCTCATTGGATGTGGATGCAAAACAACAGAACGGTTCCGCGTCTTAATAAAGGCATTTCTTGTCAAGAAAAAGGGGAGCAAAACTGCAGTTTTGAGCAGGGTGGTCAAACTTAGATCAGTGGTGGCACTGCTGCACGGATGAACCAAGTGATCACAACATTGTGATCGCACACCTCAAAGGTTGAGGAATGAAACCGACAAATCATTTTCATTTAGGAATGGAATCACGTTGGTGTTTGAATCATGTTCGCAACCTTTAACGATCTATTAAATTAATGTCATGTTGGTGGTGACACCTCTCTTGCAACATGTTTAGCTATCACAGATATTATACTTCTTCACAGATATCACAGATATTAGGCTTCTGATCGCAACTGCAGGCAAACTTTGGAGGCTTAGATTAGCGAGCAAGGTCCTGGCAGATCACTAGGTCACACCGGTTCTCACAGATGAAGAAAAAAAAAAGCGCATAGGAATCGATAGGAGGAATCGAATTTTTTATTTGACAACAAGTATCCGATTCCTGACCTTAAGTATCTGATTCTGGAATCGGAATAGATTTTCAATTCCCAACCCTACATCTACAGCAAATCAACTTCTCTTCTAAAGATCAAGAAATTGGCATACAAAAAAGTTTGCTCAACCTAACCTTCAACTTACATAGCCACTGCAGCTTTGTGTAATTGGCAACTACAACCAGAAAAAGAGAAACAAAAAACACACACAAAAACAAAGTTTCACAGTGCAACTTTAAGTTCTCTAAAACATTTTTTTTTCCTCAGGGAGAGAAAGCCTGAAAGATCTGGAAAAATTAGAGATAGTCAATCTCCGATCAACCAAGGAGGATCAGCGACGACACATTGAGATCTTAGAGCAGGCTTTAAATAATGCTCAGAGTAAAGTCCTTAAACTAGAGGAAGAGGTGAGTCTTAAGGATTACCCTAATGGATTGTTGGTACTCTTTTAAGTAAATATTAATTTCGCCATTGCTTTCATCACCATTACTCTTTTCACAAACTGAATAAAACTAGCGTTATGATTACAATTATTAGAAATGCTTATCTAGCAAATATATGGTTTTGATAACTTATGGATATGAAATTGAAGAATGAGCTGTGTGTTATTTGCAGGTTTAAAGTCCCACTACAGTCACTTATTTTATCCCTTAAAACTCATCTTTCTATTTTAGAGAATATTTATTGAGAAATTAATCCACAGTACAAAACTAAAACAAACCAAATCTTATAGCATGTGCACAGCAAAAATATGTTGGAAGATTTGTCACCATGGATGTTAAAATTATCACTTTCCGGGTGAAGATACAGGTCCATCTTTGCTATAGTGTTAAAACAACACTGACGAAAGTGTTTATTATACAAACGCTGTGTTAGTGTTTAATTTTAATCACTCAGGGTGTTAAGAAATTATTACTCACAAGTATACACATTTAACACTTTATGGTGATTAATCCTAAACACCCAGTGTATATATTTAATGTTGATTTAATGTAAATATTGCAAATTCTTATTTTAAAATGGTTATGCAGATTAAAACAAACATACACTGCAAATTTTAAAGAGTGAATTTAACTCCCTCAACTGGTGAACACTGCACCAATGTTCAGGTAAAAAGAAAAACAAATAAACCCTCAAAACAATACACGTTTATGATTTATAATATTTCATTGAAGTATTGTAAATCTTTTTCCCTGCACCAAAATGTTTTCACATTCAGTGTTTTCAATGCATGTAAATAACATGTTCTTACAACAATTAAAACAACGTCTCAGCAAATCAGTGCAAAGGCACAAAATATATATTCTTGTTTGGCCCATATGTGCACTTAATGCCATAAGGTTTATAATGCTTACATTTATCAGCTTAAACAACAGCATCCCATTCATTAGCATCCAGGGAGAATGCATGTTTATGCTCACTGAACAAACTCTCTGCTAATGGTGTTTGGACCTCCTTGTAAAGAGTAGTTTTCAGCAAGACAAGATGTGTTTCTCTGCAGTTTTCAGCCAAGCAAGATACTCAACTCCCACTTGCAGCATCAAAAAAGTGCTCCTGTAAAATGGGAGAAAAAGCAAAAAACTAAACAAAAAGGATTATTTCAGTATAAGTAAACATTTACAGTTTTCAACTAAACAAAAACAACAATTCGGGTTGAACTCCTACCAAAATGAATGCACATAAATGGGACAGCACATAAATAAATGAAAGCACCAAAAACTTACATTTGATGCATTTTTAAGAAACATTTTTAGAAGGAGATCAGGCTCTTTATTATTATTGTTAAATACTAAAAAAATAAGCATAACAATCAATAATCTTAAAATATGCAATTGTGGCTTACCCATGTCTCTGGTATGTGTCCTAACAAAGCGCTTCTCATCCCACTTAATGTATTGGTGGCTTCATACTCTTCAAGCACATCATCTCATTTCGATTTTTTTCTGTTAAGCCAGCATGAACCATCTGTAACAATATTAAATGAACAGTTAACTTAAAATTGTAATTCCAAACCCATACGATTCACATTTGCTGAACACAAAACACATTAATGCTTTAAAAAAGATAATAAAGTGTCTAAAGTAGTTTATGTAACTCATGTGCCATATTCCAAGACTTGTGAGGGCACAAAATCACTTTGAATGATGAACAATTTAACTCGCTTAGTGATTTCCTTGAGAAGACCATCTTACCCGTCTGCTCTGCATAGAAATTTAAATAAAATGTCTCTCTGAGAAAGGTTTAGAGCACACAACACATAATTCAAACTTTAACCATTTCTGTAATATATACTCCTACTTTTAACCATTTCTTTTTTATCAATGCGTAAGTGTCATATTGTATATACTGAATGAGGATAAACCTTAATTAAAAGCAAGAGTCAATAGCCCAACTAATGCAAATACTGATCACAATAATGATAGTTTGTTGAAATGTCAAGCAATTTTCAACTTTGATTGCGGGTGCAAAAGAGATATTAATTCAATGCTATTAACAATGAAAAATACATTTAATTTAACATTGATTCAATGGTTTTTACCTGCTCTCTTGTTATCTGGGTCTCATCTTTGTGTCTTATGAAAAGTGCTATACAAATAAAATGACTTCCTGGACATGGTCTGATATGGTATGCTATCCCTGGACAGAGTTTGTGTTTTATTATACAGAATGGGCCATAGCAATAGATCAGTTTAACTTTTAATCTCCTATCTTCACAATCCAGCCACATATTGATTGTAAGGCCACACACATAAGGATTATTAAATAATTATTAAATACATTTATTAAATAGTTATTATTAATTTATGTTGATTTAGATTAAGGAGTGACCTGATATAAAACACCCACTAAACAGTGTCAATCATCTCAATTAAATCTCTCTTCTGTCTGTCTGTGTGCCCTAGTTGAGTAAAAAGCAGAAGTATGTGGAGCGGGTGGAGCGGTTGCAGCAGGCACTAGCACAACTCCAGATCGCATGTGAGAAACGTGAGCAGCTGGAACGACGTCTACGTACTCGCCTGGAGAGAGAACTGGAATCATTGCGAACGCAACAGGTTAGTGCTTGAAACCTCATTAGAGTACCAACACTTGTAAATTGAGGGTTTAAATAACTGGAAACATTTTTGGTTTGTTTACATTTCCTTTTGTTTTTATAGTTCTTGCCACAGTCAATAAAAAAAAAATCAGATTTATAGAAAATTGTGCCTTAAATTTCCAAAGCCTCCGGTGATCAAAATAAAATCAAAACAGTCAAAAGTGACTGTGGCCAGAGGAGAACTAAACTGAATCAAAACTGAAATAAACTGAGCTGAATAATTATACTTTTGATTTCTGTGGAGCTGCCTCTGATGTTATTTCATAACTGATGAACTTGGCAATTTCTACACTTTTATTAAACGGAACTGAATCCACATAGAACTGACTTTTGTAGAGCCTGGTGTACAGCTGAAATTAAAGTTTTTTTCATAATGAATGAATTTTGCCACATTAATATTTTCCAGCTTATTTCTGTGAAGCTCCTTTGTAACAGTCTGTATTGCAGTAGGCCACACTAACCAAGGAAACACTATTACTGCTGTTCCATAAGAATCACCTACTGTTAAGCCCAGCACACACTGTGCGGTTTTGGTCATCTGAGAAACATTTTGAAAATATTATAAAATATTCCTATAATCCTAGGCTAAAATCTGTGGTCTTTGATCACTGGTTTGATATGTTCACCGATAGCCGATTAATAGCCGGTGCGATTAAATATGCCGGTATTGCTGCTATTCATGTAGTTTAAATGATGACAGCCCTGCGTGTAATGCAGCTCGCAGTGAACATGTTATGAAACTCCGACCAGTTAAACTCTGTACAGTCTGGCATTAATGACAGCTGAGCTTGTTTCGTTTACTGTGTGGAGACGTGCTAAAATCGCGTTTGGTCTTGTAGTGTATCGCATCCCTTGTCAGTGTCCGGCGCTTGCTTGGCCATTTGTTGTGATTAACAGGAAAGTGTGTTCAGCTGAATTGGAGTAGTATTTTGTTAGATGGGTATAAAAAGCGTAGTTTACCGCAGCAGTGGTCGTGGCAGCCTTCGCGTGAAGACCGAAGAGTGTAAAGATCATCAACCCTACGGTGCGACTCCACCGGGCAGGGACACCGGCAAAGGATATAAGTATCACTTTTTATTGTTCATCTTTCCTACTACTTGTTTCACTTCTGTTTCAGTTTTTTTATAACCATTTCTTACTATGTGTAAGTTGTTGTTGTTTTTTAACGTGTGTTTGGCTCAGTGTTTTTTTTTAGGATTACTGATAAACTAATGTAGTTTGATTTGGTTTGTATTTGTTATCTATTTTAGTTTTAGTTACAGTTGTAGTAATGCAGTTTAGTTTTAGTTGTAGTAAAGTTGTCATTTTATTAGTTTTTTATTAAGTTTTAGTTTTATTTAATGTGAGTTATTTGAGTACTTCAGCATACTACATGGAAATGAAATAATATAAATATGGGTGTCTGGCTTAGTGTCATGTTAGAATCATTATTTTACTCATACCCATTGTTGTTTTAATATTTTGAATTGTTTTTAGCTTTTTGTTTTTCATTTAAATTTTTATTTTGAAATGTTGTTGTATGCATTTGTTATTTTTATTTAATTTCTTTATTTTCTTAAAAATGTGTGTATATATATTATTTATAGAGTTTTAACTTATAGTTTTAGTTATTTTTTCTTATTTGTAAGTCGCTTTGGATAAAAGTGTCTGCTAAATGACTAAAAGTACAGTAAAGTAAAGTAAAAATCCCACAGTGTGACGTGATCATAACGTTTGAACAGTCTGACAAGCAACAATCGTAAAAGATTATAAAAAAAAGTGAGCCCGGCTTTAGACAGTGAGTTTGCAATTTCATTCAACTCATCTGTGGATTTTATTTTGTGCAGATACGTTTTGTGTAGCATAATTGCACAAAGGTAAAGTATGAGGATTTTGATTTTGCTTGAGATGTTGAAATTATCTTAATTTAATATTAATTTCAATAAAAAACAGCTCATGCCATGTGTGTAGCATCTTTGTTTATATCAGTATTAAAATGCAGTGGTTGCCTCTATTTTCAAATACAGTGGAAAAAAAAATATTTTATCCCCTGCTGATTTTTTACGTTTGTCCACTGACAAATAAATGATCAGTCTATGAAAATCAATGGTATGTTTATTTGAACAATGAGAGACTGAATAACAACAAAACAATCCAGAAAAACACATTTAAAAAAAGTTATAAATTGATTTGCATTTTAATGAATCAAATAAGTATTTGACCCCTTCGCAAAACATAACTTAGTACTTGGGGGAGGGAAACCCTTGTTGGCAATCACAGAATTCAGACGTTTCTTGTAGTTGGCCACCAGGTTTGCTTATCTCAGGAGGGATTTTGTTCCATTCCTCTTTGCAGATCCTCTCCAAGTCATTAAGATTTCGAGGCTAATGTTTGGCAACTTGAACCTTCATCTCCCTCCACAGATTTTCTATGGTATGAAGGTCTTTAGACTGACTAGGCCACTCCAGGACCTTAATGTGCTTCTTCTTGAGCCACTCCTTTGTTGCCTGGGCCGTTTGTTTTGGGTCATTGTCATGCTGGAATACCCATCCACGACCCATTTTCAATGCCCTTGCTGGCTTCAATGCCCTGGTCCTGACAGTACATGGTTCCGTCCATCGTCTCTTTAATGTGGTGCAGTTGTCCTGTCCCCTTAGCAGAAAAGAAATAAAGCCATTCAGGGCTTTATAAGTAATTAACAAGATTTAAAAATCTATACGATGTTTAATAGGAGCCAGTACAGTGTTGACATAACCGGATTAAATGTGGTCATAGTTTGTTTTATTGTTTTAACAACCACCTAATAAAGCATTACAATAATCTAACCTTGAGGTCATAAACGCATGAATTAACATTTATGCATTTGACATTGATAGGTCTCAATTTAGATATATTGTTAAGATTAAAAAATTCAGTTTTACAAATGCTAGAAACGTGGCTGTCAAAGGGGACTATCAAATAGCACACCTAGGTTCCTGAATGAAGATGAAGAATCGAGAGAGCAGCTATCAAGTGTTAGACAGTGTTCTAGGTTATTTCTTGTGTGGTTTCAGAGTGTGGTACTTTTTCAGAATTTAGTAGTAAGAAATTGTTCGTCATCCAGTTTTTTATATCGACTATGCGTTCCATAAGTTTCTCAATTTGGTGTTTTACCGGGCCGTGAAGAAATATATAGTTGAGTATCATCAGCATAAGAGTGAAAGCTAACCCCATGTTTCCTGATGATATTTCCCAAGGGTAACATGTAATGCGTGAAAAGTAACGGCCCTAGTACTGAGCCTTGAGGTACTCCATACTGCACTTGTGATCGATATGATACCTCTTCATTCACTGCTACTTTTTTTGCACGATTTCACACTTACATACTAGCACGATAAACGTAATGCGTATTTGGCGAGTATGGTAATACGTTGTAGGCGTGCTGTCCTGGGGGAGGGCTCTGAGCTCGGGAAGGGCCCGAACCCAGAGTACCCCCCAAAAAAGCTATAGAGCGTAGGACAGCCGCCAGACTAAGATCCCCCCCAAATACGCGTTTGAGATCTGGCGGGAGCTAGTTCCGAGGAGTAATTTGTGAGGCAGGTCGGGGGGGCCTACTTGCTCTGAGGGAGCGGTTTGGCATGTATGGGTAGGCCCCACTGACTGCCGGAGTGAACTTCGTGGCTTTAGGGCGACCGGTCGGGGAGGGCTCAACCGAGGCCCAGCGATGGCTCACTGCATGGGACGGGTGAGGACCCGAGTTGCCTGCAGTGGTATAGGTCACGGAGTCGGCGTACCGGCCCTACTGGCTGTCAGCCCCTGCTAATCAGAGGACAGAGGGCGGTATCTGGCCGAGAGGGCCCATGAAGCCTCCGACTAGGGCACAATACCCCTTTCATCGGTACGGGTGGGTCCTATAAAAAGAGGTACGGGCAGGTAAAAAGAGTTTGGGACGCCCTACAAGGAGGCTCTCGTGACATTCGATGGGAGATCGAGACTCACGGCATCGAATGGATGAGCGTCACTTGCGGGCGGCAAGCATAGGAGCCCACCGGGAGACCAGCGTCAACGTCTTGACACGAGACCAGGCTACGCTGCCAGACGGATAGCCTCGCCGACGAGTAGGGAGAAGAGAAAACCCGGAACTGGGAGGGCTCTCGCGGCATTCGATGGAGATTTGAGACTTAGGACATCGAACGGGTAAGCCTCGCCAGGCGGGGGGGAAAGGTGTGGGGATAGCAGAGATAGTTGGATGGAGTTCGGCGGGCGGACGAGGACCTCAGCGACGGCTGGGCCTCGTCGTCCGTTGGACGGAAAATTAGGTGGGTTACTGAGACCAACGCGACGCTCTACGGTGAGGCAGAACTCACTGAGTCTAGCGGGTCGATCTCGTTGACCAAGGGAAGCGGTAAGGTGTCGGACAGGTGAAGACAGAAAGGTAAAGTATGGTCGGGATGCTTAGCCGACATCCAACTGGTGGGCGTGCCCACCTGTTTGATGGGTTAGCTTCGCTGACGTAGGAGGAAAAGGTGAGGTTGTCCAGCCGGGAGGCTCTTACGACTTCCGACGTGAGATTGATACTCGTGGGTCGGATGGTGGAACCTCGCCAGTGGTGGACTGAAAGCTAAGGTTTAGTCAGACGGGTAAGCCTCGCCGAGCGTGGGACATGGAAGGTAAGATTGTCTGGCTGGGAGTCTCTCGCCAGCGTCCAACGGTAGTTTCATTAATTGCCGTGTCGGACGGGTAAGCCTCGCCGAGCGTGGGACTTGAAAAGGTAAGATTGTCTAGCTGGGAGGCACTCGTCCGACTGTGGTTTCGGGATCGCCGTGTCGGATGGTTAGCCTCGACGAGCATGGACTTGAAAAGAGAAGATTGTCTGGCCGGGAGTGCTCTCACCGGCATCCGTCAGGAGATCGGGGCTCACCGAGTTGGACAGGTTTAGACGGAAGGGTAAAGTTAAGTGGTCGGAAGGCCTCGCAGGCAACCAGCAGCGTGGTTGGGTAGGCTTTTGCCGTCTGCAGAATGGAAAAGATAAGTTTGACTGACCGGTAGGCTCTCGCCGACATCCCACTGGTTTTAGAGTCGCTGTGTCGGACGGGTAAGCCTTGTCGAGCAAGAAAAGGTAAGGTTGTTGTCCGAGAGGCTCTTGCCAACATTCGACTGTGGTTTCGAGATCGCCGTGTCGGACGGGTAAGCCTCGTTGTGCAACATGTTCAAAAAGGAAAAGTTGTCTGGCCGGGAGGCTCTCTCCGACGGGAGATTAAGACTCGCTGACGGACAGGTAAAGACGGAAAGGTAAAGTTGGGTGGCCGGGAGGCACTCGCCGTCACCTGACTGGAGATGGAAACTCGCAGCCTGGATGGGTGAGACTCTCCGGCTGCAGGGTGGAAAAGGCAAGTTTTTGGTTGGGAGGTTCTGGCCAGAGTTAGACAAGGTGTCAGAAGGGAGAGCCTCACCAAGCGTGGGATTTGAAGTAAGTAAAAGTCAGGAAAGCTTGCACCGATTTTAAGGCGTTTGTTGGGCGGATTCACTCAACCGGGAAGGCTTATGCAGCATCTGACGGGGGCTCCGCCCTTGCGGCATTGAATGTGTAAGTTCGTCGATAGTCGGACAGAGCTCGAGGTTGCTCGACCAGGAAGCTCTCGTGCATGTGATTGAGTTCGTTACCCACAGCGTCAGATGGTGAGCCTCGCCGATAGCCGCAGGGAAACGTTTGCTCCGCTGGCAGCATCTGACAGAGTTCAATACTCAGAATGACAGGCGTCTAATAGGGTAAAAGCTATGAGGTTTGCTTGCATGCTTGTAAAACGAATCTAGTAGCGGTTCCTGATCAGTCTTGAAATCTTGGGCTGAATAGAATTCCCTGTGCTGGCGTATCCCAAATAAGTGCCGTGAATTTGGGAGAAAGCTGCACAGGTTATTTCAGGAAACGGCTGAACTCGAGGGAGAATTTGGTAAATGGCAAATTTGACGTCCATATTCAATTATTTGCGATTGTTGTAGCGCTTCTGTCATGGAGAGATGGCCAGGGGTTAGAGATAAGGTGGACATTGAATTGGCAATACGTCGCGATTCTCTCTCAAACGATTCTGAGAATTTCAGAATCAATTCTGGGCTTAGATTTTAACCGGATGAGCGATGACCGGATGAGCGATGAATTGCTTTAGAAACACCCATATGCTGCTTGCTTCCAATTCCTCACGTACATGCACCCCTTGAACCTTCTGTAAAATAATCTTTCATAAGGTTTGGAAAGGTTGGAGCAAGTTACAAGGAGATTCGCTGGATTCATTGCGCAGGAGCGCTGAGAGAGACACGCGTTTGTTTGATGTACGCTTGAAGTGTGCGGTCTCGCCAGTCTGTGTTTTCCTTACAAATGCTCTGTGGAGTTGTTATGCCTGTGGTTTGGAATGCGGTGGATTCATAAATGCAAGATATGAACCTCACTAACGGAAGGCTGCTCTTATTTTAAATGCTGATGCGCACTTGATTGTGTAGACATGCGGCTGTGCACGACTCCGTGTAAGGGGTTCAATGTTTAATGTGTCTTAAAATGGTTTTATGACGCAAAATTAATGTAAACACGGGCAGTTACGTCTTAGTGGATTAAATACGGACATGATAAACCACGTAACTTCCATTTCAACAGAGATCCGTGCATAGATGCGGCTTAATAGATATCCCACTGTCTATGGTGTCATGGTAAAAATGACGGTAAAGATGGGAGAAAAAAAAAATCGCTCACGGTTCTTGGATGGAAAGCGTTCGGATAATATTAAATACTGAAAGCACTCTTATTTGTTATGTTTCTCTGTTCCTTTTATCATCTGCTACTTGCTTGCATTGCAAGTTATACTATTTTAGAATCCATTACATACGATTATTATATTATTTTTTACTTAACCATGTGTTACTTTTCATATTTTAAACGATTATAATGACCTGCAATACATCTGTTACCCAATTGGTCCTTGGTGACGGCCTTGGATGAGGGGTAGGAGTCTATGTCTGCACCTGCCGGATCGGTATTCGGATGTTGTATGCCCCTAGCGGTGGCACAGAGGCAACATCATTAGGTGGGACGAGCAGTGATGTTGCTGTAAAAGAGAATATGGTGATGGTTGTAATGAAACCAGTTTAACTTTAAGTTTAATATAGAGCTATTGTTTCAGCTCCGGGAATTAGTTATTAAATATTCAATATTGCTTGATTAAAGCCATATTAATATTTAACTTACGATTTATACTTTGAGTGCTCGGCCAGCGACCACTACATCAGTATATCTCTATTAAAATCTCGCTTTCATTGCCCCGTGGCCCCGGGAACAATAACACGAGATTAATAATTTCGTTAAGTTGAGCTAGGTTGCGTTATCTTTGGGCAAATAAGGATGAAAATACTTAAAATCACATTCCAGAGACACTTCTTTATAAAATGGAAAAGGTTTATTCGTGATATTGCTATTCTAACATAAATGGATTACCTAATAAAGCACAAACATACACACACATACTAGAGTTTTGAGGTTAACTGTGGAAAGAATACCATTCTTTCTATTTCATAACTTAACTAACCAGAAAAGATCACGAACAAATACGTCTGCTTTGTTACAGCATTCAGATCAAATTTTACCAGTTCAGTCAGGATTAGGAATACTTAGTTTGTTTCTTGCTTGTATTGGTTTGAAGCAGGCTGGAGGTTTTTGTTTCGTTTTCCCGCGTGAGTTCAGTTCTTTGTTTCGGGTGTCACGTGGTCGGTTCCACGCGTTGCTCTGGAAACTCTGCTGGCTTGCTTCGCTGTCGCGTGATGTCACCGGGAAAGCTCTCCTCTCCTCTGAAGTCGTTGAGTTCGTTATTCTGTGGTGTTACGGCTTTGGCACGGTCTTGGACTTCTTTGGTTGGTTTCGTTGTGAGAGTCCAGCGGGCCGGCTTCCAGGTCAGCCTTGCGCGCGTTGGAGCGCGCAGTTACGAGTTCAGGAGCACAAGAGAGTTGCAAGAGAGAGAAGAGAGAGAGCACGCGCACTCGCGCGTCGTTTTAAACTGTCCGGGGTGGACCTCGCCCACAGGCGGCTGGTCCAATCAGAGCGTCGGTACGGGGCGGAGCCCCGCCTGCACGGCTGGTTTTTGCAAGGCACTTTCATGTGACGAAAAATAACTTGTTTTTACCCCTGTATTAAAACTCTTACCAGGTTTACACATTTATAATATCACCACATTCGTTATCTTATTGATTCATACAATTTTGCAACCATTCATAAAAGTCTAAACACTGCACCCTACACATTCCAGGTTAAAGCACGATTAGAAATCAGCCCACGTTTTCCTAAATAATTCATATTCCACAAGCATATGAGAGAAAGAGGACAGATTAATATCCATATATTTCTTTGTGTAGATGTTTTGAAAGTCATGAAACGAACGAATGTCTTTTAGGAACGTTCCCGCTACATTCCTTTGTTCCATAATAGGAAGAAAACGCACGCTTTTGCGCTGAGGCGGAGGAGGGGGTTGAAATATCCTCTAGGAATGTAGCCCAAAGGCGTTGCTAGCCATTAGTGCCTGGAGGAGACCGTACCCTAGGTCAGATAACCATCTCGCTCTCTCCAGAGGAGGGGGTTTTAGAGAGACGCTGATTCTTTCGGTGACGTGTAGACAGTTGAATTCCTGCCGATATACGTTACATGGTAAATAAAGTAGAGAGCGGAAGCAGTATCACGCTGAACGACGGCCTCTGGATCTTGAAGTGGGAAATTGATAGAAGCGCAAGAGAGAAAGCAGAACGAGAAAAGAGATGTGTGGGTCTGTGTTGTGAGCGAAGGCAGCGTCGCGCTTGCTTTGACTGCCGTAACTGTAGGCCACAGGAAGGGGGTCCTGGTGAGCTATCGTAGCCTGCTCTGCTAATGGAGGTAGCCTCACGCTAGTGTCTGCTACGGGAGCTGGAGGCACCTTGTACAGGAAAAAAGAGGGTTATTCATAGCGGAAGTAAAAAGACTGAGATGTGTGGGGCTGTGTTGCAAGTGGAGGCAGCTTCGAGCTTGCGCCTGCGGCTGTAGCTGTAGGCCATGGAAAAATGGTTGTGACATTTAGCAGGGCCGGTGGTGGTCAGTAACGAAGTAGCATTACTTCGCTACCGTACTTAAGTAAATTTTTTGAATATCTGTACTTCTGGAGTCATTTATTTAGTAACTTTACTGCGTTCTACTTCGCTACGTATCGTGAAACGTACCGTTACTCCTTATAATGTGCTCTGGGACGCGGGAGCGGTGTCTGATTCATGAACAAGCTGATTCGTTTTTTTTTGTTTTTTTTATGAACCTGTAAAATTGGTTCGCAAATTGCTCCAACGCTTACGCAAGTTGGAATGATCCGATAGCAGCTGTTCTCGAGTTGACAACTCACTGATTCAAATAATCGGTTTAGAGTGATGTCTCCGGTGAACTGAAATACACAAGAGAGAACTGGGAGATCTTGGGGGTACGTGCGCAACTGATGCTGCAAGATAATTTATTACTGTCGAATTTTGGATTAATTGTGTAACTGAAAATCATATTTGGGTCAAAACTGACAGTTGTTTGGGAACTAAATCTGTTGTGAAGGGGATCTATTTAGCCCTCTGAAATGCATATGCAAATCAATGTCAGTGTCTCTATGATTTAGGTCAAAAACAAAACATTAATATAACACAGGTCGAATGAGAATAACTCGTGCACGTTCATATTTACTGTTGGTCCACGGTGATCAAGAGTGTATTCGCAAAACGCATTTATCTCATCCAGCTTATCTAAGGAATGTTATGCCAATTAAATGCTGGTAAAAATACGGGGTTTAAGTACGTCCGGTGTGTATTCTGGGCATGGTGTCATGGTTACATGGTGTTAACATCCAATGTCTTCAAGAGATTTTTTAACGACTTTTATCAACACATACCTGCCTTTGGAGATTTTTCCTGAGAATTATTGGCAACATTGGTGGTTGCATGCTAACGGAGGCCGCCTCGCGTTAGCATCTGAAACTAGAAGCTAGAGGCCCGGCTGCATACTTGCGCTGCAGCTGGGAGAGCCGCGGTGAAGGCTGAGGAGCCGAAGCGGGGAGTGAGTGAGGCTTTGCTGCGGTGAAAACTGGGGCGTGGCCCAGGCTCGTTGAAAGCCTGCTGCTGCGACCTCCGGCCGGCGGAGGAGAGCGTGTGACTGGTTGAGCAGAGAGCAGCGGTCGTGACAAAGCCCGGAGCTCGGCGGCCGTGTCTGGTGAAAAATAAATAAAAATACAAATAAAAATAGACGATCCTGGGGCCGGCAGATTGACCAGAGGTTACGAAAAATCGTAATAGTAATCTGATATATCATCACTTTGCTGCAGAACGTCAACCCCATTAACATCAATTCCATGTGACAGTATTAAATCTAAAGTATGATTTTGACAATGAGTAGGTCCTGACACGTGTTGTCTAACCCCGATAGAGTTCAGAATGTCAATGAATGCTGATCCTAATCAGGGGCGCGGGAACAGGGGGTGCTGAGGGTGCTGCAGCACCCCCTGTTTTTTTCTGTGGGCAACTGTAAACTGTTGTGAATAAAAAAAAAATAGGCTAAATTTGTTATAATAAAGATTCATTTAAACATTTCTATGGTTGCTCCGATGTTTATAACATTTAGTTTACATTGGCTATTTTGCTATCTATTTCTATGTGATCTTCGACATATTTACCATTTGCCCATTAATTTAACAGTTGTAAGAATTAAAGTTATCAAAGTTATTAAACTGATGTAGGGATATTTGATGCACGCGTTGCGCACATCCTGCCAAATCACGCACGCAGCACTGCCAATGCTTGCTTTTATGTTTGTGAATGTTATGTTTGTGTTGTGGGATCTGTAGGTTGTGGCTTAAAAGCGGAACATGGAAATATCATGGATGTACTGGAAGAAAAAAAAAACTTTTTTTTTTTTTTTTTTTCAGCGATATGAGTCTTTCCCTTCTCCCTAAACAGCTTATAGCTACCTATTAAAATAGTTCAGTTTTGTATGTAATGGAAAAGTGATTAGACTATGTTTCATTTTTTTTTTTCATAAAGTTAATTTAGAAGAACCTTGGGAGCATTTTTTGTTCGTTAAATGTTGTTTTTTTCTTTTAAGCAACGACCAAGTGGCCAGCATCAGAGTTGATCGCCTATGTTTGATTAATTTAGCCTTATCAAATCATCACGACTTGACTAAAATAAAATCGATAGATAGGCCTATAAACAGTTCAAGCATATTACAGTGTTAATTTAAATGTTTAACCTATATAAATGTGCAATATCCAACAGTTTGTGTGGAGAGTGGAAGCTGAAGCGAGCTTTACAGGACATGGAGGCTCCAGCGTGGTCACTTGGATTTTTTTCTTACAGTAAAAACAAATTAAAATACGCCGTGTGATTTTTTTCTCATAAAGGTAAGAGTAATATATCATTTGGAACTGTAAAGGGTCTACTTTTATTTGTGTGCATTCACAATATCAACATTATGCTTTTATAAAATAGGAAAATAGATAATGCTCTTTCTGCCGGTTTTGAACAAGAGCGTTTCGATGATGAACCGAAACTCGGCAACTCGAAACTGGCTCAGAGATATGATAAATATATCTATAGAAAGCTTTAAAATACTACTTTAAAACAAAATAATTCAAAGCAAAGCAAAAACTCTTCATTAGCCTATGTAATCCGTTAAGATGCATATATTTCTCTCTGCACGTCCAATGAGGAGATGGCGAGTCATTTTTCCCTGTCACCTCACCATCTAAAATATAAAAATAAGGGAAAGCCTAAAACAGGCCCGATTATAATTTGCGTTTTATTTTATAATTGTATTCAATAATAAAAAAAAAAGTATGTAAATCTTTGTCCTTGAAATTTAAAGGATTTGCTGCAATGCAATTTTGTCTGACAGATAGGTGAATTATTTATTCGCATTTATATCTTTTTAATCCATGCAGCAAATGTTTTAAAAACAGCTTTAAAATTACTTTATTGCATTCCAGATGCTTTTAAAATAACTTTTCACTATACATTTTAAGGGTTTTTGTGCTTGAATGTAAAACATTGTTATGAATTCATTGTAGCCTATTCCCATTTGTAAAATAGCTAATTGTTGTCTAACACGATCTCATGAAAGTATGTAGGCTATAGCACGATTTTCTGTTTCTATTTGGTGTAATATTTATA
This sequence comes from Schizopygopsis malacanthus, assembly GCA_027474115.1. NCBI lineage: Eukaryota > Metazoa > Chordata > Actinopteri > Cypriniformes > Cyprinidae > Schizopygopsis > Schizopygopsis malacanthus. Next base: position 32,911,074 of record CM049865.1, on the reverse strand, counting down.
CGCAGAAATTGACTACCACAATTTCTGACTACCCCCCCCCCCCCCCCACAGCACCCCCTACATAAAACACCTTCCCGCGCCCCTGATCCTAATGCATCTTTTTCATTATCAACGTGGATATTAAAATCACCAACAATTAAGACTTTATCTGCAGCCAGCACTAACTCTGATAGAAAATCACCAAATTCTTTAATAAAGTCTGTATGGTGCCCTGCTGGCCTATATACATTAGCCAGTACAAACATCACAGGGGATTTATCATTAATACTTTTTTTCTCTAGATAATGTTATATGAAGCACCATTACTTCACAGGGGTTATACTTAAAGCCTGTCTTCAGAGAAATACTGAGAGTATTGCTATAAATCCTAGCAACACCTCCCCCTTTGCCTTTTGGATGCGGCTCATTTTTGCAACAGTAATTGTAAAAATTCATTGTGCACAACGTCTTTAAAAAATTGTTCACGTGGTCTAACACAATCTGTAGCAACAAAAGGCTACAATGTAAAAATGTGACAATCAGTGAATCAAGCCACTACATGATTATTTTCTCAGCATTAAAAGCAGCCAACATATCCTGATTACATGTTTTTGGGGTTTTCTTTGATATAACTATCTGTTTTATAAACAGAATTACAACAGCCAGAGATACATTAATATTAAAAAGTCAAGGGTGAAGAGCCCAACTAAAGCAAACACTGATCAAATTGACGGTATAAGGTAACCTTTAAATTAAATTCAATAAAATATTAAAATAAACCTCTCTTATTTCTCATTAAGAATTTTTTATGACAGAAATAAAGTCAAACTGGTTAGTAAAGAGTGAAGCTGGTAAAGCTGTTTGTGGAGTTCTTTAATCTTCCTCTGCTGAGATCTTGAGAGATTTAATGTGTTTTATTTCAGTTAATTTCGTCTAAGGCCATAACTGGAAGTTAGTTATAATTATTGTGCTCTCTTTTTTCTGTTCTTGTTGTTTCTCTTCAGTGATTGTGCTTGTTAACAGCAAGAGTTCATCACGAATGCTCCATCATCACTTAAATAATATTCAACTCAACACACTTTATTTCTAAAGCACTTTCAAAAACCACAATGGCACCTAATAACTTAATGATCTCATTCACTTCAACACCACTTAAGTGTTACTTTTAACACTCTGTGGTGTAGACACATATAGACACCCAGCAGTGTTAATTTGACCGAGGATTTTGCTGTGTATCAGGTCAGAGTGCTCCTTAACATTGACATGCATAGGCTGGCATAGATCTGTTTATGTAATAATAAATTAGATAATGCTCATTTCAGGGACATTACATACTTGCAACGAAGGGGAGTTTTCAACAACAATGGACCTATATGATGAAAAGCAATTATACAGCCCGATATACTCATAACCACTGTTTCTCCCTTTGCGTAGCGTGCTGGTGTAGGTGTTTCCCTTAGTGTATGTGAGTCTAGTGCTCCTGCACTACTGGATCTGCTAAGGGAGAGAGAGGAAAGGATTCTGGGATTGGAGGCTGATATGACACGCTGGGAACAGAAGTACTTAGAAGAGAGTGCAATGAGACAGTTTGCCACGGAGGCCGCAGCTACAGCCGCAGCACAGAGGTCAGTGCACACACATGAACATTTACCCAAACAAATATATAGTGAAGTCAATTGATCAGTCTTGTTTGCACTTTTAAAGAAAATCCTGTCTCAAAACCCCCAGTGAGAAGACCAAAGATAACCAAATCAATGTTTGAAAGCAAGGTTCTATGCTCTCATCATCTCACATTGTTTTCAGTGTGTTTCATCTGTTTACCTATAAAGTATATCCTTGCCTTAAAATACAGCCCTGAAAACAGATGTATGAAATATTCAACATAATCTCCTGAAAACTTGTATGCACATATGTATGTGATAATTCATTTTGTCCCGTCTCCAAAATGCCAAGGAATATTTTAGCAGTGCACATAAAGCAAGCATTGCATTTCAAACTTCAACTGTCAAGGAAAGTCACTTTAGCTAAATGCTTGAGAAAAGATATTACCTTGGTAATAGCCCTCGGGGGCCAGCTAAGACCTGCTCAGAGAGGCCAATTTCTTTCTCTTTTCATTTGCTGTGTATACTGTCAGTCAGTTAAATTATTCCGTGACTTATACAAGTATCATCATGCCCATATTTCATAGTTTGTCAAGCTGCCTCAATGTAAAGAGAGTCAAAAAAGGATACTGACTGATAACTCACAAAACATAGAAATGAGGAACAAAGCACTTTGTCAGAGTCAACAATATTCTTAATGCACAATTCTAGGTTTATTAGACAGCTAGATTAGGAAGCAAGCTGGAGAATGTTTATTTATTTATTCTTGAAGTATGAGTGTGTGTGAGTGTTTTGGGAGTGTTTTTTTATTTTTCAGTGTGGATATGCCAAAAGCCATTACTTAGTTACCTTGATTTTGTAGGATTCCCCAGTTATAGGCATATAAATATGCCTGTCACAGTAATTACATTTTAAATGCTTAGTTTTGACAAATCTCAGATAGCAAGCAACCATTAAAAAAATTCTAAGTCAAACATTAAATTAACATTGCAAGGTGATGTTGGTTCAGCATCACTCTTGCATGGTCTGTTAATGTTATTTTTTTTATATATATATTTTAACCAAAATCAATGAAAATTTCACTGAATCAATGTAAAGGCCTTTCCAGACTGAGCGTGAGGCAAAAAAAAGCGAGGCGAAGCACCCACGAATGTTGTTTTCACACCGAGCGCAAAACGAATGTTTGCCTTCTGCTAATTCATGCCTGCACGCTAGGTGGCGCCTGTCCCTCTTGTCCCCTGTGACTCTCACTTGGCAGTCGCAGTGCTAGATGGTCGACCCCTGGGCTCCGGTTGCATTCAATTCACCACTGAAGATCTCCAATTGAGAACCGGAGTCCTCCACACTGAAACCATCCGCCTGTTTGTGTTCCAATCTCCACAAAACCCCATCATTCTCAGCCTTCCATGGCTGGAGCAGCATAACGCCTCTATCTCATGGACTAAGAAACAAATCATTCAATGGTCAGACTTCTGCCTTAAAAATTGTCTCTGCAGCATGCCCTTCAAGAGAGGGATTGAGACTTCCTTGAAAGATCCATTACCCAGCGAATATCAAGATCTAGCTGAGGCCTTCAGCAGAGTTAAAGCATCGCACTTACCTCCTCACCGAGCCAGCGACTGTGCCATAGATCTTCTCCCAGGATCACAACCTCCCAAGGGCAGAGTCTTTCCACTGTCACAACCCGAGGCAGCGGCTATGAAATCATACATTGAGGAGGAGCTCGCCAAGGGCTTCATCCGGCCCTCCACGTCACCCGCATTGGCAGGGTTCTTCTTTGTCAAGAAGAAAGATGGAGGTCTTCGTCCCTGTATCGACTACCGGTCTCTCAATGACATCACCAGCAAGTTCCGTTACCCTCTACCACTCGTTCCTGCAGCCCTCGAACAACTCAGACGAGCTAGATATTTCACCAAACTGGACCTTCGTTGTGCCTACAACCTCATCCGCATTCGTGAAGGGGACGAATGCAAGATGGCATTTTCCACCAATACGGGGCACTATGAGTATCTTGTTATGCCGTTCGGGCTGTTCAATAGTCCTTCAGGGTTCCAGGCATTTATTAACAACGTTTTCAGAGACATGCTGAACCAATGGGTAATTGTCTATATCGATGACATCCTTATTTACTCCAAAACCTATGAGGAACATGTAGGGTTGGGAATCGAACTCGATTCCGATTCCAGAATCGGATACCTAATGTCAGGAATCGGATACTTGTCAAATTAAAATTTAGATTCCACCTATCGATTCCTATGCGCTTTTTTTCTTTATCTGTGAGGACAGGTGTGACCTAGCAATCTGCCAGGACCTTGCTCGCTAATCTAAGTGCTCCTTCAAAGTAGTGGCGGAGCCAGGGGGTGGCCAGTGGTGACCGTGGCCACCCTGCTCAAAACTGTTTTTGTGCAGTTTTTGTCCCCTTTTTCTTGACAAGAAATGCTTACAAGAATACAAGAAATGCTTACAAGAATACATCTGAAATAATTAGAGGTACAATTAAGCTACATTGAAAATGTATATAATTATTAACGTTTTTGCTCAAACCCCACTTTAAATAATCATTGAGTGCTTGTAATAACTTCCGATTGTGATCTAAAATATATTTTGATTCTATAATAGGCAGACATGCACTCTTTGTATGTTTTATAATGGACTGATCGATACCTGCTTTTCATGTGTCATAAACAGTTTTGTGCAAGTTGATTCCAATACATTATAGATTACTTGTTATTTTTATTTAGAAGTAATTTGTTACCTTACAATATTACTGTCTCGGAATTGTAATGCATTACATTACTCCTGTATTACTCCTGTATTGAGCTACTTTCACCAAAATAACTACAGAAGTAGATCTTAGCATTCTAAAATGACAAAATGTACTAGAGCCCTGCATGGACCTCAAAGCTATTAAAATAGTTCAGTTTTGTATGTAATGGCAAAGTGTTTATATTTTGTTGCATTTTTTTAATTTAGTTAATTTTGAAAAACTTTTGTAGCATTGGAGCAAGCTGCTTTATTTACTAGAAAATAAAATATATAGATAGGCCTACACTAAAACAGTTCAAGCATATAACAATGTTTAAACATTAAACCTAGATAAATTTGCGCTGCATCCAATAGTTTGTGCTGTGAGTGGAAGCTAAAGCGCAGGACATGGAGGCATCAGCGCAATTGTTTTTCAATGAAAACAACGTACGCCATAATTTTTGCTCATAAAGGTAAGAGTAATACATTATTCGGAACTATAAAAGAGTACTTTTATTTGTGTGCACTCACAATATCAAAAAAACGACGTGCTTTTATCTTGAAAAGGAGCGCTTCTCAAAACTGAACCGAAAGACAGCGAATACTTGCCTTACAGACATAATGAAAATATCGATAGAAAGCTTTAAATTACAACTTAACGAAATAAATAAGAACAAATACTCTAATATAATACTGTAATATAATCATTATCCGTGAAGATGCACTTCTCTCTAAAGGCATGTCTAATGATGAGATTGCGAATCCTTACTATTTCCCCCGGACACATTGATGGTAATTACTTTTGCTGGGACTTTACGGCAAGCTTTATTGCGTGTATTTGAATGCAGAACTCTTCTGCTGTGCTGACGGCTCGCTGCTGCTGGACACTAAACACCGTCGAGCTGCTCTTTACAGTCGCGGCACGGTCTCGTGTTGTTTCCACCAGCACGGAAATTTTTTCATCACTGGATGGATGTCTAAAATATAAGAAGGAGAAGCCTAAAGCAGGCCCGAGGCCCAGCCCGCATCTGAACTATGACGTGAACATTGGCCCGAAGCCCAGCCCTAGGGACATAAAAACAATCGGAGCTCGACTTTACATTAAATATAAAAACATTTTTAACTGTGGGCTAAAAGTGTGTTGTAACGCAAGTGTTACTGAACATGTACCGAGTAAAATATTACTGAAATTGAATGCCTTACACTACTGCGTTACAGCAAAAAGTAATCCCTTACTGTAATGTATTACTTTTGTAACGCATTACTCCCATTGTTTATTGTTAAAAAAATACCATGAGCTGCATAAAAACATATAGAAAACCCATCTTCATAATTATAGGTCTATATTTGCTTTCATATTTCATGGGTAGAAAAATGTTTCTCTTTTTTTTAGACGGAAGGCCAAGAGATATGATTACATGACAGGTCTAGAATGAACGGTTTCTGATTTATAAACACTCGCGCTCGTGGAAGATAATGGACGGTGCTCTTCTGATCACATAATTCAGTGGAGAATTATTAGAAATGTTATTCTGTATAAAGAACATGTGAGAATAGTCTGTTCTCAAATACCAACAATAACAAGACCTCAGCATTCACTCTTCTCTCTTGCCGAAAAAGTCTTACTTCAGTGTTTTTATGCTCGTGCTTAATACAGTCTTCTGAGCTTTTAGCACCACCACTTTTACGTTTTGGGTAATAGCAGTTGCTCAGGCCACGTGATGTAATGCTAAAATCGTATTGGACGGCCCATGTTTTCGCTTTGTGAAACTGAAAAGATTAGTCGGACTGGATAAAAAAAATAGGTTGCATTTTCAGTGCGTGAATGTTTGCGCCATAGCATCCATAGGAAGCTGTTGTTTTATTCCAGCATGTCATCGCATCTGAAATTCGTTAAGCTTTTTCGCGCTCAGTGTGGAAAGGCCTTAACACTGCGATATTGTGATTTTACATTACTATTGTTGAATCAACATAAAAAATAAATGTTGTTGAGTTAGTGTTACAATGTTATATTGGTTCATCCTATTGTGAAAATTTGGAAATTTCACTAACAACAACAAAAAATCAATAGGATATGTAATTTATGTCACTGAATCTACATTACACTAAAACGGATTCTACATCTGTTTGGTTGGAACTAAATTAAACACACGTGAAATGTAATGTTAACTTGTTTGATGAAACTTGCCTGTAGGTATAAGGGAACAATAAAGGTCTAGGAAATAGCAGAGCAAGTGAGCTATTGTGTCATTGATGTGAGAGCAGTTCAGTTCATAGCGTGTGAGTAATTTGTGAGATTTGTGAGAGAAAAATCGCTAAATGACTTATAAAAAGTTGTACCGTGAGGATGTGTTGCAAATGTTATTCGCCGATTCTGACTCTGAAGGGGAATATTTTCCTTTTGAAAATGACGATCGACCATCTAATGATCGCGCTTCTCCCGGTACATCTTTGAATTCACAATGGTGCCGCCGGGCATGGCAAAAGTGTTCACAAAGCACAAACAAGTGATCATTTCTGCCCTTTGCCCAACGGGCATTGGGGTGGCAGGGGTGGACGTGGTCTTAGTGTCCATAGTTGAGGCTCTGCGTTGCTGATGATCACACCAGATTGTACCTTTCTTTCTGATCGCATGCGCTCAAAGGGCCACCGGCAGACAGTACAGGTGCAGTCAGTGTTGGGTAACATTAGGTCTGTGCGTTTCCTCTTTTCTGATCATTTGCAATAAGGATAAAAAAAAACTAAACAAAAAACATGCAAATAAGTTCAAACATCAATTCAATATCTACTTTTTCCTGAATGTTATGAAATTCAAGAGGGCCGCCCCTGATGACGTTATAATATGCAAATTAGATGAGTATATTTACACCCAACATAAACTTTTGGTCATGCCCATAATTTTTCTAATTTACATTAGATCTCTATCTTTAACCCCTTTCAAGCCACAAGCTTTTGAAATCTTGATGTCAAAATCCAGCATTTTTTTTTTAACCTGGCGCCTAAAGGGTTAAAATTAAGGGATACCTTTTCTAATATTGTAAGTAAGCCTAAACAATAATCATATGTTTGGGAGTGATTTAGAAAGATGATTATTTTTATAATTTTATACTGGTATTTTATTATAGATCTAGGCATTTTAACCATTCTATTATTAAAGGAAACATCATAGAGATTACTGAACAACAAAACTGGACATCTAGTTGTCACACTCCACACGGGAAGAGGAGACGCAGGTAGAACTCCAAACAAACTTGAATCACTCAATACAAGATACATCCACTGGCTGGGACACAACATGGAGACTTCAAGACCTTTAACAACCAACAGCAAACATGAGGCAGAACACGCTATAAATAGACAGGACTAACTAGACACACCTGGAACATAATCAAGACAAGACACAGGGCTGGGACTAACTGAACTAATAATGAACAGGAAACAGGAAGGACCATATATGGGCACAAGAGGAAGGGAGACACAAGACATGGGGACCCAGGTCTGACACTAGTGAAATGAGTTAATGAGTTTCAACAATGATTTATAATTCACAAGTCAGCTTATCTCATGTAAGCTTATTCGTTGATCTCAGAAACTTCCCAATACCACTATCAACATTTGTATATCAGCGGATGTATACTGTGATGTTTTTATAGCGAAAAAATAGGGTTTAATTTGGCCATCAAACAATTAAGACTAGTTCAATATTTGTATTATTTACAATATTTACAATATTTTTTATTACCGTGCAAATATCATCGCATTTTGCAAATATTGCAAATAGTATCGCTTTTTATGTAGCTATCTTCTTTCTTACTGCTTGTTTCACTTCTGTTTTAGTTTTTATAAGCCAATTCAATGTGTAAATTGTTGTTTGTTAGCATGTGTGTTTGGCAGTGAACTTTTTTTAGGATTACTGATAAACTACTGCCGTTTGATTTATCTATTTTAATTTTAGATAAATTATGTATGAATTTAATGTCTTTATAGGTATTTTCTTTAGTTTTAGTTTTAATAAATTGTATTTATTTTAGTAACGTAAATTAAAGTGGTGCTTTGTTACCTCCTTGTTCCATGTAGTTACAGGGTAAATACAACATTTGCAGGCTGTAAATTAAAGTGGTGCTTTGTTACCTCCTTGTTCCATGTAGCTACAGGGTAAGGGGCTACAACAAATTGCTCTAAAACGTTTGTTTATACAGTAGGACATACATTGTATATATATATGGTAATATGTACATAAACATGGTGACTGTTTTATTTAATTCAAAAATTATTTGAAATTTAGTTTTTTATATTAAAATCACACACAATATTACAACAATATTACAATAAAAGATAAAAATGTATTACACCATTTCAGAAAAAAAGCAAAGCAGCTCCATACTTATACAGCTTACCAAATTATTTTGAAAAGCTTGTTTAAGAAAAAATTTAAGATTTTGTTCAATATGTTCATGTTTTTCACCCACTGACAATGTTAAACTATTATGACCAAACCATCACATCAATAAACACACAGTAATAAACACTGAAACACAAAGTCAAGAACTATAGCAAACTGACAGGTTTACCGTCTTTGAATTTACCGTTTTGATCCACATCCTTCAAGTTGCAATTTTGACTGGATCACAGCTCCAGGTTTCAATCGCTGCTCAATATTGTGAGAACACACTCGGACACAACCCGGCAGTTTTGAAAGAACACATTCCACTCAATTTCATTTTTATAACAAAAAATAGATAATCGATACTAGATTGTTACATTTTACTGCGTGAGGACTTGAGAACCGCTGAATTAACCCATCCTAAGCGCATACGCACCTGGAGCCATCTTACGGTGCCCGGGGAGCAGTTAGGGGTTCAGTGCCTTGCTCAAGGGCACATCTGTTGTGGTATTGAATTCAATTCCTGCCGGCCCATGACTCGAACCCGCGAACTTTAGGTTACAAGCCCGACTCTCTAGCCACTAGGCCACGACTTCCCCTGATCGATTGACAATTAATTAATTAATAAATGCTATACACAGAGATGGCAAAAGTACACACATCCTTTACTCAATTAGAAGTATAGCTACTCATGCTTAAAAATACTCAGGTAAAAGTAGAAGTACTGGATTCACTTGTTTACTCAAGTTAAAGTAAAGAAGTATGGGCTCTGACGTGTACTTAAGTAAAAAGTACCCATTACTACAACCTGTATTAGTGTCATGCTGGTAACTGGACCTCATGTCATATTGATATATTAATACAAAATAACTTACATTTAATATTACATTTAATATTGTTAGCTAATTAATGTATCATGACTAAACAACCATAACGTAGAACAGGGCAGGACTGGGACAAAATGTCATGAAAGGAAATCTTACATTCATCCAGGCCATCCCATACACCCACAACAAACGCTGAAATGAAAGGTTCTCTATTGAATTGCACCTTCACTTTCATTGTCCTTTTCAGTCTCCTCATTTTCCATTATATCGCTCTACATCTCACTTTGTGTGTTTACTTTTTTCACTAATTGTCTTGAACCTGTCACTTTTCCCATCAGCCATCTACTGTTATGAACAGAACTGTCTCCACCTTGTTGCAAAACAATCACCTCATTGCATTCTGTTTGCAATAACATAACTTTATTTTAGTTAAATTTAAAGTATGACATTATAAGATACCCCCTCACATTGTAAAGCGCTTTGAGCGTCTAGAAAAGCACTAGACAATATAATTGTAACAAATGATTATTTATTATTATGACCATGTGCTGTTTTCCTATCTTATAATGACTTAAATACTATAGCTTTAACGAAACTTTCTAATTTGCTTAAATGTCAAAATTAGCTATTACATGTTATTGCATTATCGTGAGTCATATTTTTCTCTTACCAATATTAACTATGGTTTGTTACAGTAAAAGTTAATTTTTTTCAGATTGATTACAATCATTTTATATTTACAACCATAGTTTTACTACACATTTAATGGTTAGACTATGGTTAGTGTAGCAAAACCATGGTTAATTTGTTGTTACCATGGTTTAACTAGTAACCAGGGTTTTTGGTTTTTAATTTTTGTAAGGGTCGTGTTGTTATCTGTCCTAGCTCCCTCTAAACGTATTATAAAATTATGTTTTATCATTTTTGTCTGATAAATTACTACTGTAACTTTACAGTAGATAATAATGATGTTCTTTATCAGTATTTTGAGTGATGATAGTAATTTAGTTTATTTCAGTTTACAGTAGACTATTATTAATAATATGGCTGCTACTGCTAAGAGTTACTAGCTGTTTAATTCTTAACTAAGTAAAAAAACACAAAATTACAGCCAATTTACAAATGAAACTCACCTGCACTTGAAGTCATGAACAGGTCAGTAGTTTTGACTCTCTGATACATTCTCGAGTCTCTTGCATTGATTACTGGTAGAAACCTTTTGGCGGAGCGCGCACGAGGCGAATCGCGTTGCCAGTCAAGACTAACCAATTCATGATAGTATAGATTTGTTATCAAATGGTGATCCATCAAAACTAAAGTAACGAGCCTGGTTTGAAAATGTAAGAAGTAGAAAGTACAGATATTTGTGTAAAAATGTAAGAAGTAAAAGTAAAAATTTGTCAGAAAAATACAGATATCAGAAAAATCTACTTAAGTACAGTAACTAAGTATTTGTTGTTATTGTTCTATAAATACTGTAAAAAGTATTTGTACTTCGTTACTTCCCATCTCTGGCTATACTTAATTAAAATAAATATGGTCTTACCGCACCATTTCATCTCTGTGTCTGATCTGAAGCTGGCAGAATGCTAGCGTTAACGTAAGTGACGAAAAGTGACGAACCATAAGCTAGCGCTAGCGTAAGTGATGAAAATAACTGTCATTTTTACCCATTCGGTCAAATATTGCGCTGAAAAGAGCAAGACAATTTTTAACTAGTCTATTACTTGGCAAATGACCATGGAATAAGCGGGATTATCAATGGCTAGCCATCCATTAAAGAATTTTAATGCACCTCTGCTTCGCGTCGGGTGGTTCTTTTCCCTGACGTCGTGCATTAAAATTGTTTAATACACGGCTAGCCTTTGATTATACCTTACTTATAACTTTGGTATAAATTCTACATTTAGATCTATATTTTATGTATATTGTGTACAGGATTTATCAGTACTACAGTGTCACGTAACTCACCATTTTTATCTAATTGAATTCACAATGAAACAAAAGTAGCATCTGCTGTTTTTACAGCAAGATTGAATTTGGAAAAATATCTAGCCTACCTCATTTTGTGGATTATAATGCCCATGATGGATTACAGTGGGGAAAAAATATTTGATCCCCTGCTGATTTTGTACATTTGCCCATTGACAAAGAAATGACCAGTCAATAATTTTAATGGTAGGATTATTTCAATGAGAGACAGAATAACAACAACAAAAATTATTAATTTAAAAAAAATTATAAAATGATTAGTTTAATAAGTACTTATCATAATAAGTATTTGATCCCCTATCAATCAGCAAGATTTCTGGCTCCCAGGTGTCTTTTATACAAGCAAGGAGCTGAGATTGTGAGCACTCTCTTAAAGGGATTGCTCCAATAATCTCAGTTTGTTACCTGTATAAAGGAAAACCTGTCCACAGAAGCAATCAATCAATCAGATTGCAAAATCTTCACCATAGCCAAGACCAAAGAGCTGTCCAAGGATGTCAGGGACAAGATTGTAGACATATACAAAGCTGGAAGGTGCTACAAGACTATTGTTATGTAGCTTGGTGAGGAGATAACAACAGTTAGTGTGATTATTTGCAAATAAAAGAAACACAAAATAACCAATTTCATTTGGTTTGAGGCTCTATGCAAGATTTCACTTCGTGGAATTTCAGTGATCATGAGAACAGTGAGAAATCAGCCCAGTATTTCACTATGGCTGTGACGGTGAGGAAATTTCCCCACCGTTTAATCGACATGTTGTCACACCGGTTTTTAGCGGTGTCACCGTGGTGGGGGTTTGTTTGACCCTTCCCTATTTTCCTCGCTTTCGTTAGGTTTTAAATACCCTGTAAGTGCCGTACACATTTTACTTTGACTTTAATATCTGCAGCAATTTAAATCAATTTAAAGTCAAGCAGTGTTTAAATAAAATAAAAAACAGCAAATAAATGAGAAATTATTTATTTTTTATATCACTTAGATCAGGGATGCCCAATAGATCGCTTGCGAAGGCAATGCTGAAAGATCACCCTTTAGGTCAGTGTTTCTCAACCAGGGGGGTGAGAGATAAAACTACAATATAATATATTTACTAATATTATGACTTGCATGTTAAGTAATGTAAAAAATATATAGCCTATAAATATATAACAGTACCACCTCTCTACGTAGGCTGTTCTGTGTTTCGGAGCAGCACGTTTCTCATCGTGTGTAATACAGACTGAACGGTTGCTCAAAACAGCTATATGAGCATATGATACTAAAAACTACAGCTCTCGGCTTGATAAAAGAAGCCAGTGTCACACTAGTAGACAAGTTTTGATGGACGACTATTGTAATCAAGGTAAAGCTGATTACAGTGACATGATCGTGCATTGTGTCCATTATAAATGATGCGCAAACGAACCGTGTATGTGCGCTCTCGGCTCACTCATATTTCTGCTTGAATACAGCTCAGTATATTCACATAGTTGAATAAGCGAGTGTTTTATAACGGATGCTCGCGTGTGTTGGAGAAGTTTGTGAGGATCAGTGGTGTTTATGTGCATACGGGCATCAGATGCTCCAAACAGCTGTTCTTACAGAGGAACCATCAGTGTCGTGAATAGAGAATAATATTAAAAAAAGAGTCATCTCTCTCTACGTGATAAATTAAATCTGATCTGTTATGTAGAGGTCTGCACGGGACTGTTTTTTTGGTCCCGCTCCCGCAAGGTTTTATTACGGACCCACCCGCTCCAGTGATATATTCACTGTTTGTTCACATTTATGCTGAAAAAATAAGTTTAGTCTGCACAAAATTTTATTTATTTTATTCGTCTTGTCAAGAGTCTTGAATTTATTGACGGAAAAATGTCAATAACATTTAGCTGCCAAAACGGAATAAAGTGTCTCAGAGAGAAAACAAAGTTATACACTGAGAAAGTAGCCTCAGAGTCGACACTTATAGACTGTGTCTGAAACCACACCCTACACCCTCATTCACTCGTTCCTACATTAGTTCACTATATAGTCCACTAGACAGTGATTGAGAACATATGAGTGAATTCAGACACTGATGAACAGCTGCTGTTAACAAACACAATCACTGAAGGAAAGAACCAGAAACAAAACTACAACTGACATACAGCCACAGCCTTAAATGAAATCAACTGAAATAAAACAGCAGAGGATGATTAAACAACTCCACAAACAGCATTACCAGCTCCACTTATACCTAACCAGTTTGACTTCATTTCTGTCATATATCTATGAATTAACAGAGGTTTATATTTTATTTCAAATGTTTTGTTTGTCCTCACCATTTTGGTGATCGGTGTTTGCTTTAGATATGCTTTTAACCCTTAAATCTTTGTTGACAGTTTCATTTCGGCTGTTATGACTGCGTTTGGAATGCACATTCCCTATGACAGGAGTTAATAATAATTTATTAGATTTGATTACCTGATGATGGTCATCACAAACCGATGATATGATTAACTTACTCCACTTAACATCATGCTTTATGGGCAAGTTTTAATCATGGGCAAATTTTAATCAATGTCACATTTTTATGTAATATTGCTGTATAAAACAAGTTGATACACTTATGAATAAAAATATAAATATTTTGTATGTAAAACCAGTAGATGTATGGTGTTATTTAGACACACAGACATCAAAAATCAGCACATGAACCTCAACAATGGTGACAATCATTACAAAAAATAAAAAAATTAATGCCGCAAAGCATGCTGGTTGCCAGTACAAAACTCCCAGCATGCATTGTGGCATGAATCAATTATGCAGCTGAAAGTTCTTACTATTTTCTTTATTTGCTTTCATGTTGGTGTTGTTTTGGTTATGACTTTTCAGTAGAGTGTTTTGTGATGTTCAGAGTTGAACCAATTTTGTGTGTCTTTATCACAATTGATGTGTGTGTGCGTTTATGTTCTGCCGTGGTTCAATACATTTATTTGTGCTTAGAACAGTTTCACAACATTTGATTGGTGTAGTATCAGTAGTGAAATTTAAGCATATTAACATATCATATTTAATAACAGATTAAACATTGGGTAAGATCAGTGAAATAGAATATATCATGATGGTTTAGACATCAGAAACATCAGTCTTATTAGATCACAGATTATTTTGGCTATTTTTGCTTTAAAAACTACTTAACAAACACAGTTAATTAAAGCAACCAATTCTACTTTAAAAAGTCAAGGTTCAAGAGCACAACTAAAGCAAGCACTGAACGCCAATATGGTGACTTCAAATGAAAGCACAACACCTAAAATCTTAATAAGAGCTTTTGTACACATATGACAGAAATAAAGTAAAAGTGTTTTGAAATAAGAAGCTGGTGATGCTGTTTGTGGAGTTGTGTAACCAGTCTCTGCTGAGATCTTTAGAGATTTCATGTGTTTTATTTCAGTTGATTTGAACTTAGGCTTTGGCTGTAAGTTTTGTTTCTCTGCTCTTGTTTCTCTTTCCTTTGGTGATTCTACTTGTAGCAGGTGTTAAGCTCAATCTTCATTTAATTAGTTACTTCATTCTCTCATTGACTTCAGTGTTACTTCAACACTCTGCAGTGTGGACATATAAGTGCTCTTTAAAACCGAGGATTTTGCTGTGGGGTTAAAGGGGTTAAATGTGTGAGATGTGTATACAAATATATTATTAATAATTAATTTTAACAGAAATACAACGCAAATAAAAAAACAGTAGATTACTGTCAACCACAGGTGCCAGTATTTCACTGTGAAATCAAGAAAAAAAAAGCAAAATACTGTAAAACCTAACAGCCTACTTCCGGTTGTGTTTTGTGGGTCACCATTGTGCTGGAGAGTACAGCCTGTGTTTAAGTCAAAAACGGGCAGAAAAAATGAATTGATGTTTTTAATGACTTTGCATTAATCTGTAGGATTTAATTTATGTAGCTAAACAGCTTTCAAAACTAATGCTCATTTTACCTAAAAATTATAAATATTAGTTTATTAACAAATGGCAGTTGGTTTCTGCAAAAAAAGTGAGATGACTGAATAGTTTAACATTGTATCAGTTACAGAAATAATTTTTTTCACTGTAAATTTAAACAGTTCTGTAAATCCTAAAATGTTGCTACCGTATTTTTCCCGGTAACAATCTGACAACCACAGCTGCTGGTATTTTACCGTAAATGTAACAGATTTTTGTAAAAATAGCTATTAGGCCAAATGCGCACATAACGGTCCGAGTGCAGGCTGTACCGGTGCTCGATAAGTATTAAGCGCAGATGTGCTGTTCTGAAAGGATGTCGGGAATAGGGTAATGTTAGACCGCCCGCTCCAGTTCAAATTGCACTAGAGTTATTGACCGTCACTGCATTGTATTCGGGAAATTAATCCCGTGGCGCAAGAAATCTGGTCAGGACAGCCGCGGAAATGCAGACCTAGACTGCTGTGATGCAAGACTCTTGTTCGTTCGGTGCGCTGCATTGAGCAGCTGCGTTCAGTTTTAATTGTAGTGTCCTCTAACTGAACAAAGTTATTTGTATTACTATAAAAAAAATCTAAACGACGGTGGGGGACGATGCGGCGGTGGACAAGTGACGTAACGGCGTTGCGGCTTAACACCGGTATAACTGCCATCACCGTCTATCGCGGCAAGCCTTAACTACACAGGAGGATCTTTTCAATGATCTCAAAGGCAGCTGGGACCATAGGTGGAAAGTAATGAATTACATTTGATCACGTTACTATAATTGAAAAGCTTTTTTTTGTACTTATACTTTTCAAATTCATTTTTTAAATCTGTAATTTTACTTTTACTTAAGTATGATAGAAAGACAAAGCTCAAATCATCTCAGACTGGTTTCTTAAACATAACAATGAGTTCACTTTACTCAAATGGCCTCCACAGTCACCAAATCTCAATCCAATAGAGCCCCTTTGGGATGTGGTGGAACAGGAGATTTGCATCATGGATGTGCAGCCAACAAATCTGCAGCAACTGTGTGATGATATTATGTCAATATGGACCAAAATCTCTAAAGAATGTTTCCAACACCTTGTTGAATCAATGCCAAGAAGAATTAAGGCAGTTCAAAAGGCAAAAGGGGGTCAAACCCGGTACTAGGAAGGTGTACCTAATCAAGTGTCCAGTGAGTGTATATCGTATGCAATAATATCGC
Organism: Schizopygopsis malacanthus; assembly: GCA_027474115.1. Taxonomy (NCBI): domain Eukaryota; kingdom Metazoa; phylum Chordata; class Actinopteri; order Cypriniformes; family Cyprinidae; genus Schizopygopsis; species Schizopygopsis malacanthus. The sequence goes on along the minus strand of CM049865.1, from coordinate 32,894,391 downwards.
AATTATTGGTTTAATAATGTGCGCTTTGACATTATCAGTATTTTGCCAAAAACCAAACAAAACATACCTAAATGCCGTGTGTCTGTGTGTGTGTGCCATGGTCTAGTAGGCTAGTGCGCGTGCGCAATTAGAGTGTTTTTTTCACTGCTTGATTCAGTCTGTAAAAATGCATTTAGAATGAAAACAAAATGTCAGATTTAGCGGCAGAAGATGTATATATTTATATAATTTCATATAGTAAATCAATATCACACAAAGTGACGTTTTTTTTCTCCAAAAATCTGCATGATTGCAAATCTATATATGTACACTACATTACATATATATATATATATATATATATATAATATATTTTCTTACAACTAAAAAGTTAATTAAGAGACTTGCACTTTATACACCATATTGCCTGTTTTTTTCTCTATTTCGACAACAAAAATTATTTCAAACACAGTCACAGTTCTGGTATGCTTCTCTGAGCAACATTATGGTGTTTTGTTGAATCAACCGCTTAAATGATTCGGTTCAGTTGCAATGACTCACTTATTAACAGTGACTTGCTGAAATCTACTGGCGGTTTTAATTTCACTTTTTTTTTTTATAATTTCAAAGGTGTATGCAACATTTTATATCTTGCATATCAAAATATTATTTGTGCATTTGTAACTGCAAGCTAAATGCATTCATGTCCTCCATTAAACAGTGTGTAAATACATATAAATGCCACTTCAGATGAAGCTTGTGTTTCTTCTGCATAGCAAAGATGACTTTTGTTGATACTGATTTAATTTGCCTGGTAACAGCCCAAAATGTCTTTTTATTAGGGGTGGGCATAGATTAATTTTTTTAATCTAGATTAATCTAGATTAATTTTGGAATTAATCTAGATTAATCTAGATTAAAATGGCTCATTTGAATTCTGCCGAAGGCATTCAGAATATGTGTGCTACCCAAATAATGACTAAAAGTAAGTCTTTGAGAACGGGTTTCTCAAGCCAGGTGGCGCATTAGACCAGGGGCTCATCTCCTGTTTCCAAAATGCATCACAAACTGCTTGAGAAAGCTGTTCTACTATGATAATTGGCGATGAAAATAAACTATGTTCAATAAGATGTACTTGTGTTTACTAACTGTTTATTCAGTTAAACATGAATTTTGAACTGTAGGCCTACATAAGAGGTCGTGATGAACTGTTTACAGTTTCCATTGGGAAGCTTCTTAAAAATAAATTTTCCCTGAAGCAAACCCGGCGGCTTCATAGCTGCATCCATGTTAGCACGTCACGTCTGATGTGGTAATTTCACAGTAACGTTAGGCATACACACAGGTTCGAAGCAGAGGGTGACACGTGAGTGAATTCTCAAGTTCACATGAGACCTAAAGCGCATCCTGTTTGCTTAAAAGCGCAACGTTTCGTTGTTATTCTGAGTGCACACAAATAAACGTAGAGTCTTTACAGATTCGAAAGATGTATTAGGCTACTTTTATCTGTATGACGAAGAATGACGGAGATTTTAAGAGCAAGTGAGCGCACCGGAGCCTGTCCTGCGCAAACGCGCTTCCACACAAACACTTCAATAGCGCACATTTCTCTAGGTTAACATCATATTGAGCGGCCATGTAAAGTTGCTACTACATACATCTTTCAGATGAAAAGCCATATTTGAGGTTGATGAATGATAGATGAGCGTTTGGATGTCCTGCCCGATTGTATTACCACATAGACCAGCCGTTAACAACAATCTGTCCATCACGGACTGCGAGCCTCTAGTTCGAAGGCTCGTTCTCGCCCCCTACAGTGCAATTCGGCTAGGTATACATCCGCGCTAAAATATCAGGGTGAAAGTCATCATAGCTTGCGTAGTATAGACCCAGCTCCCAACCCAACTTTGAGAATAGATTAACGGCGATATTTTTTTTATCGCCGATAAGAGTCTCGCGTTAACGCAGCACGTTAACGCCGATAACGGCCCACCACTACTTTTTATTCTAAATAACTGAATCTTTAAATAAAAACAACTACAGGTGCATCTCAATAAATTAGAATGTCGTGGAAAAGTTCATTTATTTCAGTAATTCAACTCAAATTGTGAAACTTGTGTATTAAATAAATTCAATGCACACAGACTGAAGTAGTTTAAGTCTTTGATTATTTTAATTGTGAAGATTTAGGCTCACATTTAACAAAACCCACCAATTCATCTCAACAAATTAGAATATGGTGACATGTCATTAAGCTAATCAACTCAAACCTGCAAAGGTTTTCTGAGCTTTCAAAATGGTCTCTCAGTTTGGTTCACTAGGCTACAAAATCATGGGGAAGACTGATGATCTGACAGTTGTTCAGAAGACAATCATTGACACCCTTCACAAGGAGGGTAAGCCACAAACATTCATTGCCAAAGAAGCTGGCTGTTCATAGAGTGCTGTATCCAAGTATGCTATCAGAAAGTTGAGTGGAAGGAAAAAGTGAGGCTGAAAAAGATGCACAACCAACCGAGAGAACCGCAGCCTTATGAGGATTGTCAAACAAAATCGTTTCAAGAATTTGGGTGAACTTCACAAGGAATGGACTGAGGCTGGGGTCAAGGCATCAAGAGCCACCACAAACAGATATGTCAAGGAATTTGGCTACAGTTGTCGTATTCCTCTTGTTAAGCCACTCCTGAACAACAGACAACGTCAGAGGCGTCTTACCTGGACTATAAAATCTGGACTGTTACCCAGTGGTCCAAAGTCCTCTTTTCAGATGAGCGCAAGTTTTGTATTTCATTTGAAAATCAAGGTCCTAGAGTCTGGAGGAAGGGTGGAAAAGCTCATAGCCTAAGTTATTTGAAGTCCAGTGTTAAGTTTCCACTGTCTGTGATGATTTGGGGTGCAATGTCATCTGCTGGTGTTGGTCCATTCTGTTTTTTTGAAAACCAACGTCACTGCACCCGTTTACCAATACATTTTGGAGCACTTCATGCTTCCTTCTGCTGACCTGCTTTTTAAAGATGCTGATTTCATTTTCCAGCAGGATTTGGCACCTGGCCAAACTGACAAAAGCACCAAAAGTTGGTTAAATGTGCTTGACTGGCCAGCAAACTCACCAGACCTGAAGGCATTGTCAAGAGGAAAATGAGAAACAACAATGCAGATGAGCTGAAGGCCACTGTCAAAGAAACCTGGGCTTCCATACCACCTCAGCAGTGCCACAAACTGATCACCTCCACGCCACGCTGAAATGAGGCAGAAATTAAAGCAAAAGGAGCCCCTACCAAGTATTGAGTACAGTAGATGAACATACTTTCCAGAAAGGCCAACGAATCACTAAAACTATTTTTTTTTTATTCTTATGAAGTGTTCTAATTTGTTGAGATAGTGAATTGGTGGGTTTTTGTTAAATGTGAGCCTAAATCATCACAATTCAAGGTTTCTTTCTTAATTAAAACAACCAAAGACTTATTGGTTATTTCAGTCTGTGTGCATTGAATTTATTTAATACACGAGTTTCACAATTTGAGTTGAATTACTGAAATAAATGAACTTTTCCACGACATTCTAATTTATTGAGACGCACCTGTAGTTTGAGATTTATAGGCCTATCCCAACAGTGTCAAACTCAGTTACAGAGTTTTGTTCCAACCCTGATCCAACACACATACCATGTAGTTTTCAAATAATCCTAAATATTTAGATTAGCTGGATCAGATATGTTTAATTAGGTTTATATCTAAATTGTGCAGGGCTGTGGTCCTCAAGGAACTGAGTTTGACACCCTTGGCCTATCCCGGTTTTGCCTCCATCCCACTGTTAAAATGTATGTAGCTAAGTGATTTTTAACTGAGTAAAGTTTAAATGAGCTACTTTTTAATTTTACTTGAGCAGATTATTAGACTGATACTTTTACTAGTACTTAAGTAAATTTTCATTAGTGTATTGTTTTTTTTACTTGAGTAGAATATATTTGTACTCTTTCCACTTCTGCCTCTGGACTATAGTCACCAAGAAAACGATTGGTAACACAAGAAAGAAGCACATTAATGTCCCAGAGTGGCCTAGCCAGTCTCCAGACTTTAATCCCATAGAAAATCTGTGGAGGGAGCTGAAGGTTCGAGTTGCCAAATGTCAGAAACCTTAATGACTTGGAGAGGATCTTCAAAGAGGAGTGTGACAAAATCCCTGCTGAGATGTGTGCAAACCTGGTGGCCAACTACAAGAAATGCCTGACCTCTGTGATTGCCAACATGGGCTTTTCCACCAAGTACCAAGTCATGTTTTGCGAAGGGGTCAAATACTTGTTTGACTCATTAAAATGCAAATCACTGTATAACTTTTCTCAAATGTGTTTTTCTGGATTTTTGTTGTTGTTATTCTGTCTCTCACTGTTCAAATAAACCTACCATTAAAATTATAGACTGATAACTTCTTTGTCAGTGGGCAAATGTACAAAATCAGCAGGGGATCAAAAAATTAATTCCCCAATGTATATCACGATGATGGACTGCATAAATTCTGCAAAGCTAGGCTATTTAATGTTTTTTAAGTAATTTGCAGAATTGTAAAATTGATACAAAATCTGAGAGGTAGTTACAAATGTGATGTAATCAAATGTCTTAGTTCTAGAAAGCACTATAGCATTTTGAATCAACTGGAGCATATTTATAGAGTAAGCAGGACATCCAGACATTCAAAAAAAAGTTTTTTCAGAACTTTTTCAGCATCAGAAACAGACGGCATATGTCATACATAGTTTAGCAGCATTTCTGAGGTGAATAAAATCTGTTCTACAAAACATGTCAATCTGACTCTTTTCTGCAGAGATCGATAAAACGGTACAACTTTCAAGTGACAGATAGCATTAGCATCTTTTGTTAGAATCATTTGGTCCTGTTTCCCCAAAGAAGGTGAAGTGTTAATACTGTTGAGAAGAGGTTCTGAGATTACAGGAAGCATCTTTTTCAGTGTGTAGTAAATAGGGTCGCTCTTGTACTGTTATTAGTTAAGTTGCACTGTTCCTTTACATTAAGATGGAATGCAACATGAGTAATTTGTAATGCATCATGTATACTGGTTGTTTTTTTGTTTTTTTTTTTTTTGTAAGTTTTTGCAACACATTTAGCAAATTATTGTCGATAAGAATAAACACGTCTTAATCTGACACACAAGGTAAGCAATTGAAAGCAATAGAATGCCAAGTTTGCAGAGATAGCAAAGCAAAGCTTTTAAGGCATTGTTATTAAACATGTTATTAAAGCATATACGTTCACAAAAGCACTGTTAAATTAAACCGAAAAGCAAGCAGGTGTGCATGATTTGGCATGGCAGCCAATACAAATAATAATCGTTTCCTTACGATTCATTAAATTAATTCCTTACCTAATCCTTATCCTGCGTTTGGACCAGGCTCGTAGAATCACATCATTCTGTGGCTGTGCTTCTGAAATTATTATCTTTATTCATATAATGTATTAGTTGGTATCTCATACGTGGCCACTTATCAAGCATGAAAAACACAAGTTTTATTTGAATTCTGACCATATTTATATGTCTACAGCCAGTGTTGGGGAGTAACTAGTTACATGTAACGGAATTACATAATTTAATTACAAAATAAAAGTAACTGTAATCAGAGAAAAAAATTGTAATTAAATTACAGTTACTTATGAAAAGGTTAAGGATTACTAAGGGGGTTGCATTCGAACACTCCCACATACAGATTTAACTGATTTCTTTCATAAATTGCAGTTTTCTGAGTGCTGGCTGAGGCGGAAATATGCTAATACGGGACAGTATGTCAGTGATCATGGAAGGGGCCTGAGCAATATGACATCATATTGTCTTGATAACTGTTTAGGTTTTTGGGGGATTTTTATCATTGAGTCATAAAGGGTAGTTGTGTCTACGGACTACCAAGAATTTCAATCTTGATTCAAGTGATGAAGGATTTTGAAAGTCTGACAGTATTCGGTGTTGAGCACTACTGTAAGATTAACCCTGCCTGGTTTACATGTTTAAAAATGATTACCAGTTGAAAACACTGACATTTCAAAAAGTAATCAAATGTAATCAGTTACATTACTTTAATATAGTAATTGAAAAGTTACACTACTTCTTACATTTTAAGTAGGGTAACTTGTAATCTGTAACCTATTACATTTTCAAATTAACCTTCCCAAAACTGCCTACAGCATGCAAAGAGCGCTCCCTTTAAATTTATTAAAAACTGTCACTCATTTACCATGATCTCACAAAGTTGAATGTGACCAATGAATGTGACCAAACAATGAAACTTTTTTTATGTGTATCATGTTACAAACATGATAGAACTGTACAAAAAGTGTGTGCGTGGATTCCAACTTAAACACCTTTGATTGCCCATTGCGTTGTAGAAATCAACAAACATGTCGGTGATTGGCTACGTTGTTCACCTCTGCGAAAATGCATTGTAAAATAATTTGAAGCTTTCCAAAGCAGAAGGGCATCTGGACTGTTTGCCAAACCTATTTCGTTTTGCTATTATTACGAAGAAAACAGATCCTAGACCAGGAGTTGTATATATATATATATATACACACTCACTGGTTACTTTATTAGGTACACCTTGCTTGTACCGGTTTGGACCCCCTTTTGTCTTCAGAACTGCCTTAATTCTTTGTGGCATAGATTCAACAAGGTGTTGGAAACATTTCTCAGAGATTTTGGTCCATATTGACATGATAGCATCACACAGTTGCTGCAGATTTGTCGGTTGCACATCCATGTTGCAAATCTCCCGTTCCACAAGGTGCTCTATTGGATTGAGATCTGGTGACTGTGGAGGCCATTTGAGTAAAGTGAACTCATTGTTATGTTGAAGAAACCAGTCTGAGATGATTTGAGCTTTGTGACATGGTGGTGTATGAAAGTAGCCATCAAGATGGGTACACCGTAGTCATAAAGGGATGGACATGGTCAGCAACAATACTCAGGTAGGCTGTGGCGTTTAAACGATGCTCAATTGGTACTAAGGGGCCCAAAGTGTGCCAAGAAAATAACCCCCACCCCATTACACCACCAGCCTGAACCATTAAGACAAGGCAGGATGGGTCCATGCTTTCATGTTCTTTACACCAAATTCTGATCCTAACATCTGAATGTCGCAGCAGAAATCGAGACTCATCAGACCAAGCAACGTTTTTCTAATCTTCTATTGTCCAATTTTGGTGAGCCTGTGCGAATTGTAGCCTTGATTTCCTGTTCTTAGCTGACAGGAGCGGCACCCGGTGTGGTCTTCTGCTGCTGTAGCCCTTCTGCTTAAGGGTTCGACGTGTTGTGCGTTCAAATATGGTATTCTGCATACCTTGGTTGTAACGAGTGGTTATTTGATTTACTGTTGCCTTTCTATCACCTGTAACCAGTCTGCCCATTCTCCTCTGACCGCTGACATCAATGAGGAATTTTCTTCTGCTGCTCACTGGATATTTTCTCTTTTTCGGACCATTCTCTGTAAACCCTAGAGATTGTGCATGAAAATTCCTGTAGATGAGCAGTTTTTGAAATATTCAGACCAGCCCGTCTGGCACCAACAAGCATTCCACGTTCAAAGTCACTTAAATCCTCTTTCTTCCTCATTCTGATGCTCAGTTTGAACTTCAGAAAGTCGTTTTCACCACATCTAGATGCCTAATTGCTACATCTAAAATGCTAGATTCCTAGCTTGGGTTGAACATATAATTTTTGCCTGGATGGAACAACAGCTACACTAATTGTCTTTATTTGTTTCTCTGTTTCTGCCATGGGATTAACATATAAATAATATAAATCTATTTTAGAAACTTACTTTCCTGTAAAGCTGCTTTGCAACGATTGTATTGTAAAAAGCGCTATACAGATAATCTTGAATTGAATTACCAGAAGTATTAACATTTGTGTGATTTTTTTGTCACCTTATTTTTAATTCTGCACAAAGTGACAGATTTATTGTATGCTTGTTTGTTTGTTTTCAGAGATACAACTATAATCCAGCATTCTCGCAGTGGCAGTTACAGCGAGAGCTCACTGTGGCTGTATGAAGATGAGAACAGAATCCAGAGCGGTCGTCACTGTCAGGAAATGGAACAAAGGTGAATGCTAATAAACATATGCTCATATAAATACACAGTATGTGTCCATATAAATAGTATTGTCAATGTGATTGTTTGTAGAAATTCTTAGATATATTAATATATTTACCTAAAATTCTAATTCTTGGTTAAACAACAAAATAGACATTATTGAAATCATTGAAATAAAAAAAAATTCTTTGTAATTGATGTCAGGTCTTCCAGGAACAGATGCTTTGGTTCTTTTTATCAGTTTTTTAATCAGTATGTTGTTTGTTTGTTTGTTATTTGGTTGGTTGGTTTGTTCATCTTTACAATTACTTAGGATATTTGGTTTTTCAAAATATTATTAATTTTAGGAAAAAAAATCCACTTAAAGGCAAATCACATCCACATGACATACTGGCCATTAATAACATACACTTTTATTTACTACAAAATAAAATATGAGAACAATTAACTAAAAATATTGATACCAAATTGGTGCAAATTAATACCATATTTTAGATAAATATTGTGATTAAATAATAAAAGTAAGTGTCTTTTCTGACATTCTGTTCCAGCTTCCGTCCTTGTGCTTTTTTTATGTATTGTTAAGTTCACTACTAGCGCAATAGATCCAGCAGGGTGTGTCACATGACTGCATCTAACCAAAAACCGTGATAGCCTATTTTCGATAGTAAGTATTTGGTATTAAGCTTAATGGCGAAAGTATTTGTAGTCCTGTGGCTCAGTGGTAGAGCATTGTGTTGAGCATTGTGTGAGCAGCACAAAAAGTTGTGGGTTCAATTCCCAGGGAACACATATACTGACTAAAAATGTATAAGCTAAATGCACTGTAAGTTGCTTTGGATAAAAGCGTCTGCTAAATGTATTACTTGAGATTAAAATGACATATTTGATGAAGTATTTTAAAAACAAAACAGAGTCTATCAAAAGTATTTAATTACATCAGATGATTTTTTGTTATTCTGATGTCCAGCAAATTCTGTCCAGCAAAATGCAAATTACAAAAATACTTAAAAGTAATTAAATACGTCTTTTAAATATATTTAGTTAAATACTGCCGATCTCTGTTATTGAAATATTGATACTGCAGTATCGATATGCCTATCCATTGCTGTTCAATCACCTCGTGTCAAAAGCAAATAGAACTCAAAACCCATTATAATCACTTTTGCTGTATACACTGGATACAGTATACAAATACAGATGCTTGTTCACTTTCTGATGTACTCTATGCTCGTAAGCTGACAGGAAGACAAATGAAAGAGTAAAATAACATTTGTTTTGACTTTTGAAACTTGCTGTTTAAACAGCTTGTTTGCTTCTCTGTACAGAGTTTAAAAGGGTCCCAGCATCAGGAACAAGTAGATGATTTATTTTTAATTACATTCCAGATCACATTGGAAGATTCAACGCTATCACATGACCTATTCGTGCATATTTTACGAAGTGGCTAATTCGTACGAATTCATACGACCTCACTCGTGCGATTTGTCTAAACCCCAGTGACGGGTAGGTTTAGGGACGGGGTTAGGTGTAGGTCATTCATACAAATTCATACGAATTGGCAACTCATAAAATATGTACGATTTAGCAAAAATGTTATTAATTAAATCCGTACGAATTAGCCACCTCGCAAAATATGTTCGAATTGCCGTGAGATCGGGCTGGAGGATTATATATTTGTTCAAAGCTTTTCGACTGCAGAATGATTTGTAAAAGAGGAGAGTTAGCAAAAAAACTTTAGCAAAAGTAAATGATTGCTCTGTTCTCCCAAGCCCTTGCAAACCTTTGCAGCTGACCACGCTCTCCACAGAGGATGATTAACTTCACTTCTCTACATCGTATCATTGATGGCATGACATTTGAGATGGAATTTTGCTGTGCTGGGCCCATCAGACTTGCAGTGTTTGGGACTGTCTATCAACATGTGAAAGAGCATGCTGCAACCCAGCCAACTAATCTCATTTCAAGGAACAGAAATGGACTGGATATTTATGTAATCACACCTGTCATGGGAATTAGACTTGGGAGCTCTCTGTCTGTAAAATCAGAAAATACTCAGGCTTATGGCTGCAACTTTAACTGTTTGTTGCCATGGGTTGCTTAATAAGTGGCTGCTTCAGCTCTGGCTAATAGCTCTTGTCCCATGCCAGGTGTGGCAAACCAGCCACACGTGCATCACAGTGACTTGCAGCTACATAAATGCAATTGCTCCCTGGATCAGCGGTGGTGGCATACATCAATCACCAGGGCGGTGTTCACTCATTACATTTAGTAATTTAGCAGACACTTTTATCCAAAGTGAGTTACTAATGAATGCAATCGAAGCAATCAAAATCAACAAAAGAGCAATGATACATAAGTGCTATAACAAGTCTCAGTTATTTTAACCCATTAAGTACATGTAGCAAGTTTTATTTTATTATATAATAAATAAAAATAAAACAAATAGATAGAATACAAAAAGAATAGAGAAGCTAGTATCCATTTCTTATAGAAAACAAGCAGTTATTAAATTAATTAATCTTAACAAGTCTCAAAGGGGCAATTTTTTTTAAGAACAGAATTAGAGTAGAGAGTGCTAGAGTTAGAGGGTCCAATAAAGGTGGAAGAGATGTGTTTTTAGCTGATTCTTAAAGATGGCTAGGGATTCAGCTGCTCAGATTGAGTTGGGAGGGTCATTCCCCCAGGAGTGAATATTTCATTTAAAAGTCTGTGAAAGTGATTTTGTGCCTCTTTGGGATGGCACAATAAAGCAATGTTCACTTGCAGAACATAAGCTTCTAGAGGGCACATAAGTCTGAAGTAATTATTTTAGGTAAAGTGGTGCAGACCCAGTGGTGATTTTATAGACAAACATCAATGCCTTGAATTTTATGCGAGCAGCTATTGGTAGCCAGTGAAAATTGATAAACAGAGGTGTGACGTGCATTCTTTTCGGCTCATTCAAAATTTATCTTGCTGCCACGTTCTGGATTAATTGTAAAGGTTTGAAGAACTGGCTGGAAGACCTGCCAAGAGAGCATTGCAATAGTCCAGCCTGGACAGAACATGAGCTTGAACCACAAGTTGTGAAGCATATTCTGAAAGAAAGGGTCTGATCTTCTTGATGTTGAATAAAGCAATCCTGCAGGACCGGGCAGTTTTAGCATTGCGGTCTGAGGATGTCAGCTGATCATCAATTACAACTCCAAAGTTTCTGGCAGTTTTTGAAGGAGTTATTATTGAAGTGCCTAACTGGATGGTGAAATTGTGATGAAACGATGGGTTTGATGGAACCACGAGAAGTTCTGCCTTGAAAAGGTTGAGTTTAAGGTGATGGTCCTTCATCCAGCAAGAAATATCCGTTTTGACAAGCTGAGGTGTGAGCAGCTATTTTTCAGATCATCAGGATAGAATGAGAGGTAAAGTTGAGTGTCATCAGCATAGCAGGGATATAAAAAAACATGTTTCTGAATGACAGAACCTAGTGATGTAATGTAGAGAGAGAAGAGAAGTGGTCAAAGAACTGAGCCCTGAGGCACCCCAGTCTGATGCGACTTGGACACCTCACCATTTAGTCACAAGCTCATTTGAATGCTTTGTATTGGTTAAATATATGTAAAACCCACAAACAGATGTAAAGATGACCAATATCATTGATTTATAATAATAATAACAAAACGTAATAGATATAGAATGTTTTGATAATTTTCTGCAGCACACCTCACAACCTGTCATGACACATTGATTAAAAAACACTGGTCCACGGCAAGTGAAGACTCCATTAGACAGTCTTTATGATTTAGGACAAGTTTGGGAGGACAGAAGTGGATCTCTTCACATCAGCAGAGACCATTCACTGCTCGCTGTTCTGTTCCCTGATGCAATCCCCTGTGTGAGTGGATGCACTTGCACACTGTTGGTCAAGTCAATTAATGCTGGTCAATTCAAGTCACCTTTATTTATGTAGCGCTTTTAACAATACAAATTGTAACAAATCAACTGCACAATATCAAAATAGGAAAATAGTGTGTCAATAATGTAAAATGACAAGATTTAGCACTCAATTTTCTGTTCAATTTTCATTATTGAATCTTGTGATGGCATCATCCATCTCAGTTCAGTTTAAATTGTATTTGTGCAATCAAGTCAATGATATTGCTGGAAATGAAGTGTCCCCAGCTAAGCAAGCCAGAGGCGACAGCGGCAAGGAACCAAAACGTCTCGGGTTACTCGCGTAACCCTTGTTCTCTGAATAGGGAACGAGACACTGCGTAGCTTAGCTTACGCATCGGGAACGCCCACCGCGTGACCGAGTCTGAAACCCATATAGAATCACACCAATTCATTGGCTGATGGCGCGACGCCGTCTCTGACGCAATGACGTCGTCAGGTCATACTGGCGAACGCGCCATCCACTCCTCAGATTTCTCTGCCAAAAAGAACCCTGTCGGCAGCGTGAGGAGCTTGGCAGCGAACGCAGTGTCTCGTTCACTATTCAGAGAACAAGGGTTACGCGAGTAACCCGAGATGTTCTCTTTCATAGGTAACTCAACACTGCGTAGCTTAGCTTACGCATCGGGAACGATATACCAAACACACCAAGCTGAAAATGCTGCCTATCTGGCCCAATAATGAACCAACAACATACGGTCGGTTCAAACAGACAGGACCTGAGAACCTGGAGCCGTATCAACGTCAAGGTTGTAAAACCTGACAAAGGTGTGCGGAGAGGACCATCCTGCCGCAACACAAATATCCTCCAGGGGTACCCCTCTAAAAGAGCTTGAGAGGAGGCTACGCCCCTAGTAGAATGCGCCCGAAGACTAAGAGGTGAAGGAAGGTTCCGCGCCTCGTAAGCCAGCGAAATGGCATCTCTCACCCAGTGAGAAATCCTCTGCTTTGACGTGGCAAGCCCGCGGCGACCAGCACCAAAACAGATCAATAACTGGGGAGATTTTCTCCAAACCTTGGAGCGATCCACATACAGCTTCAATGCCTTGACCGGGCAGAGCAAGTGGAGTCTCTCATCCTCACTTGAAGCAAAGGGAGGGGGATGGAAAGAGTGAAGCGTGACCACCTGAGATCGGAACGACGTGGACAAGACCTTGGGAATGTAACCCGGCCTAGGCCGCAGGGTAACTTTGACTAGACCCGGGGCAAAGTCCATACACGTCTCACTGACAGAGAAAGCCTGCAGATCTCCAACTCTTTTCAGTGACGTAAGCGCCAGCAAAAGAACAACCTTAAGAGTCAGTATCTGATCCGAAGCTGACTCTAAGGGCTCAAAAGGGGCCGTCACTAGTCCTTCGAGGACGACTGACAAGTTCCAAGAAGGAACTGCCGTGGGGCGAACAGGCCTAAGGCATCTGGCCCCACGCATGAAAGCGGAGACTATATGATGCCTCCCCAAGGGGATCTCATCCAGCTCTCTCCGAGCTGCAATGGCCGCTACATAAACCCTAAGGGTGGTAGCAGCCGCCCCCGCTGTCAGCCTTTCTTGCAAAAACTCCAGCACTGGACCAACAGGGCAGTTAACTGGGTCAATTGCACGAGTCAAACACCAGGATTCAAAGACGCCCCACTTGGAAGAGTACAGCTTCCTAGTAGTGGGTGCTCTGGCACTGGTTTCCTGAACTTCGGCAGGCAAACCATCAATCACAGCCCTTGGCCCTGTATGGGCCATACCCACAACTTCCAGAGCTCCGGCTGAGGATGCCAGATCTTGCCCTGAAGCTAGGACAGTAAGTCTCGCCTGATCGGAATCTCCCAAGGAGGCCGATACAAGAGGAGAGTTAGCTCCGAGAACCAGGTCTGGGAGGGCCAGAATGGGGCTATGAGAAGGAGACGGGCGCCTTCACTCTGCATAGTACAATACAAATTAAGCTCGGATGAGCTTTATTTGTCACATACACAATTATACAGAGTATAATGAGGAGTGAAATGTGTTCTCTGCATTTAACCCATCCAAGTGTACACACTTGGAGCAGTGGGCAGCCGGCTGTGCAGCGCCCAGGGAGCAGTCGTGGACTTCCTGTCGGAGCCGGGATTCGAACCCACAACCTTGGGTTACCTCGGGTTTCAAGTCCAACGCTCTATCCATTAGGCCAACGACTGCCAAATCAGTACTGCCGGAATCAGCTTTATTGGCGGAAACGCGTACAGACTGACATTCGGCCATGGGTGGGCGAACGCATCTATGCCCAGAGTCGTCGGGAAACTCAGGGAGAACCAGAGCGGGCACTGGGATGACTCTTGAGAAGCAAAGAGGTCCACCTCCGCTTTGCCAGACAGATCCCAGATCTGGGATACCGTCTGACGGTTCAACATCCATTCCCCCGGCCTGAGCTTCTGTCTCGACAGAAAATCGGCCGCCAGGTTCAGTACTCCCGGAACGTGAACCGCCCTCAAAGAGAGGAACTTGTCTTGGGACCAAAGGAGAAGATGACTCGCAAGCCTGTCCAGGGTGCGCAACCTTGAACCTCCTTGGCGGTTTATGTGGGACACAACCGCCATATTGTCCGTCTTGACTATGGTATGATACCCCCCGAGAACGGGGAGAAAATACTTCAAAGCCAGGAAGACAGCCCTGAGTTCCAGGCAGTTTATATGCCAAAAGAGGAACTCTTCCTTCCACTCTCCGCTCGCAGGTCTGCCTTCGAAGACCGCGCCCCAGCCTGTCATTGATGCGTCCGTCGTGATCATATGGCGACGGTGGATCGCACCCATTCTCAGCCCGCTCTGGAGAAAGACGGGGTCTCGCCACATTAAAAGGTGTCGACAGCAACCGTGCGACACCCTGATAAGGCGAGTAGCTGGTACAGTGGGGTGTAACCACAGCTCCTTCATCCACCAAAGGAATGGCCTCATGTGAAGCAGTGGGCAACACAGGGGAGGCTGCTGCCATGAGGCCCAACAGCCTGCGGTAGGTGCGGTAGGTACCTACAGAGACATGATGGCCTAGCTTGAAGCAGGCCAGACATGCTGTAAGAACTGGTATGCGGGCAGGAGCCAAACGGGCCTGCATCTGAACGGAATCCAAACGAACTCCTAGAAACACAGTTCGCTGAGATAGGAGGAGCACACTCTTCTTGGCGTTCATCCTGAGGCCAAGAGAATGGATGTGGCCGAGAACGATATCCCTGTGACGACTCACTAGCTCCCTGGAGTGAGCCAGAATGATCCAGTCGTCCAGATAGTTCAGTACACGAATGCCCTGGAGCCTCAAAGGGGCCAGTGCAGCATCCATGCATTTCGTAAACGTTCTCGGCGCCAAGCCAGGCCAAAGGGCAGGACCTTGTATTGGCAAGCCTTCCCTCAAAGGCAAACCGAAGGAACCTCCTGTGTCTTTGAACAACCTGGATGTGAAATACGCATCCTTCAGGTCGATGGTGACAAACCAGTCCTCCTCCTGGACCTGAGACATGATGGTTTTTATCATCAGCATCTTGAACTTCCCTTTGTAGAGGGAAAATTAAAACGCCGTAGATCCAGAATGGGTCTCAGGCCGCCGTCCCCCTTTGGCTGAAGAACCCTCGTTCGATGTCCGACAGCTGTTATTCCTCTATCATTCCTTTCTTTAGGAGGGAGGAAAGCTACAGCTGTAGAACAGAAGCCTTGGAGGCGCTGTTTACTACCGTCAGTTGAACCCCGTCGAGGCGGGGGGGATATTCCCCAAACTGAAATGTGTAGCCGGACTGAATCGTGAGCAGCGGCACCCTCCGCCACGAAGGAGAGCCCTTGGCGTCCTTGTCCGGGTTGATGGAGTGTGAAGTGCTGGACTGACAGGTGGCCAGCACGGGGTCCGAACGCTGCAGGGGAGAATCGACTGTGTCACCACACACGCGGCCCGCCGGCGGCGAAAGGACAGACTGTAGCGGGGGAAAGACAACGCGTCCCCCAACTGCCAGACCGAGAATAAATGAGGATGAACTCGTCCCGCACGCCAAGCCCCTAGGGGTGGCTGTGATGGTTTTGAGTGAGGAGAGCACATTTGAAGCGGGCAGAAACACTTTTGCGGTCTGACCTCACCCCATAGCGGTGAAACGGCTCTCCTCTGAGGTTTAGCCACAAATGGCGCTCTGCGGCCACCGAACCCGCCATAAGGCGCCCCACGGCGCGTGCCGTGTGCTTAGTGGCTCTGAGAGCTAAGTCAGTGGCTCTGCGCAGCTCCTTTACAGCCTCCGGAGTCAGACCAGTCCCCTCGGATTTCCTTGAGGACGTCCGTCTGGTAGGCCTGAAGGATGGCCATCGTATGGAGGGCTAGGAAACAGATAATCCTGCGTGAATTCAACCGGTGAATTCGCGCGCACATGTTCTGGTGAGGGAGGGAGAGAAAGGCGAGGCCTGTCTGCTCACTCTCCTTCTCCTCGAGCTAAACATCCGAACCCCAGGTCGCGGAATCACGAGAGGCCGCAGATTCATGCGAGGCCGTGGAGGCCTCCGGAGCGCGGCGGGGAAAGAAAATGGATGACTCCTTTTCACACACCTCAAGCCGAAAGCGGAGGGTTATGAGATGGAGATTCTCACAAAATTACATTCAAATCACAAAAACCGCATGCGTAAACCCCAAACATATAATTTACTTATCTGTGCGGGTCATAGCGAGCGATGAATCGCGCGCACGGCGGTTGACAGCGGCGAAACTCCATGGCACTTCACCGCGAGGAGAACAAAGTTCCACTGAGGCAGTCGCCGAAGTGCAGATGGATGATCGCAAAAAGGTAAGTTGGGTCAGAAATCGCAACAACGAAGGGTAAAGTGACCGCTTCGTGAAGGCAGAGAAATCTGAGGAGTGGATGGCGCGTTCGCCAGTATGACCTGACGACGTCATTGCGTCAGAGACGGCGTCGCGCCATCAGCCAATGAATTGGCTTGATTCTATATGGGTTTCAGACTCGGTCACGCGGTGGGCGTTCCCGATGCGTAAGCTAAGCTACGCAGTGTTGAATTACCTATGAAAGAGAACTCCATCAGTGACAGAATGGAGAAAAAACCTTGGGAGAAACCAAGCTCAGTCGGGGGGCCAGGTCCCCTCTGGCCAGACGAACCAGCAGTTTGTTCCAACTGCAGCAATGTCAGATTGTAAGGGCTCAACTGGTTCCAGTGGTCTTTTCCCGATGGATGTCTAGGTGATGGGGTCCTCACTTGTGATCTGTCTCTGGAGCTCATCTAGGTGTCCTAGACTCCACTGACATTCAGGGCTGTAGGGGCTGAAGAGGTTGTCTCTAGGTGCTGATCCATCATCTGATCTGTATACAGACTGGATCTGGTGACTGCAGTGACCATCTGGGCTGGATAAGGAGCTGATTGGGTGGCTAAGGTGACCTCGGAATATGAAAGAAACAGACTAATATGAGCGTAGATGTAAATTTTCTTACGATGTAAAAATTACATTGTGTTTTATGGGAAGTGTTCCCGGTTCCGGTTGACCTAATTAATGCAGCCTAAAAATCCTTTAACGGATTTGAATATTAGAAGTGTATTAGTGTGTTATGTGTACGCCACGTTGAAGAGATGAGTCTTTAATCTAGATTTAAACCGACAGAGTGTGTCTTCCTCCTGAAAAGTGTTGGGTAGATAGTTCCAGAGTTTGAGCGCAAAATATAAAAAGGATCCGCAGTTGATTTTGATATTCTAGGTTTTATCAAATGGCCAGAGTTTTGAGATCGTAGCAGATGTGGAGGACTATAATGGGATAAGAGCTCACTCAAGTACTGATGAGCTAAACCATTCAGGGCTTTATAAGTAATTAACAAGATTTTAAAATCTATACAATGTTTAATAGGGAGCTGGTGTTATGCAGGATCAGATAGGAGAGGGAGTCAGTGCTCCAATAGTGCTAAAATGGCCCAATCAGCCGTGGTTTCAAGAGCTAATGGAGCTGCTGTCGGCATCCCCTTGGACTAACCTGTTGAGACTTGCTGTCCTATGCAAGAGCACAATATGGCACCCCAATCCAGAATTACAGGATTTGCATGTCTGTCAATTTAGCAGAGCCAGCTGGTGCTAGAATCTCTGCCTCAGCGGCAGGGGCGCATTAATGCACGGGCTTTAAGGGGCTGAAGCCCAGGGGCCTACACTAGAAAGGGGCTGCAAGGAAATTATATATTTTTTATTATTATTTATATGGGAGTTTGCAGTAGTGACAACAGCATTCTGTAAACAAACTCACACACTCATTTTCAGCGACGCCCTGGTTGTAGTTGCCTATATAGTGAATGGTTCAGTTTAGGTTCCTCTCATTATAACAAACAAAGTGTGGAACACAGTGTAGCCTAAATAAGAGATTCATTGTGCAGTGCAAGGATCACGATGAACTAAGATGATTGACAGCTTTTAATGATTATTAAGGGAGTTTGCATATGTGAAATTGATTTAATACAACAGTTAATTAAACAAGAAGTAATATTAAGTGACTAATATTGCCTGATGGCCAATATGGCCTTGTTTTGCTCTATTTCGTCAAAGAAAATAGTTTCAAACAAAGTCTTAGCTGAGCCGCTGCACATCTCCATTTAAACACAGCAGTGTTTTGTTTATGAATGAACTGCATTTTTAAATGAATCTAGTGAGTCAATGATTAAATTACCCATTCATAATGAATTACTTCAATTACTTCTTTCCTGAATGAATCAGCTGTTCAAACGAATCATTAGAATGAATGATTCAGTGATCAAATCAGGGACTTACCACCACCCAGCCCTACTGGCAGTTTTAGTATATTTTTTTCTGTTATTTAAATAATTTAATATATATATTAAAAAAATGTTTTAATGAAAACTTTTGAGCCTCATTAATTGTCTGAAAATACACCAACAAGGAACTTGTGTGTTCTTCTGCACCACCTCTGTATTGCAAATTAATTTCTTAAATACTGATTTCAATTTACTGGTAACTTATTCTTCTATTTCTATCTATTTCTTATTGTTCTTGATTTTATTCATTTTTATCTTATTGTTGTTTTAATTAGAAATTGTAAAAAGCTTCTATATATATATATATATATATATATATATATATATATATATATATATATATATATATATATAGTTTGACATAAAAGATGATATACTTTTAATAGTTAAAAAAATGCAATTATAAAGATTAAAAAAAAATCCCAGAAAATCACTTTGAGTAAAATATCGCCTCACAACGAGAAGTTTAATTTTGATCAGTATTTTTTATTGAATGGTTATTATTATTATTATTATTATTATTATTGATTAGAAGGTAATCCTAATTTTTTTAAGTAGAATTTTCCGGAGTGGAATGAAATATTGTCCATAAAATATCTTTATTTCATAAAAAGCACATTTTTTATTTAATCAGAAAATATAGATGTCCACAGAGGTCTCAATGTACCAAGTCCTGAAGTAATTTTTCAAATTTGAGTATGATATCACAACATAGGTTCCTGTAAGCTATCATGGCATGTTACCAAAATTTCAACTATGGTGCTCTAAAATGCCAATTGGTATTCTATTTAGAATTTATTATATGAACATGAATGTACTTACTTTGTACACTATGTACATCACATCCTTTATTTTCCTTTGAGGGTCACATCACCTGACAGCTGTAAACCCCCCTTTTAAAATGGCTGCTACGCCCCTGAGAAATAACACTGCTGTGTGAAAGGAACTGGATCGGACAACTTTTTGTAACATCATACAATGCGAGTTCAGTAATTTGCGTGGATGTAATACGTGTGTCTGTTAGCTGAAGGTTAGATTAAGGTGCTGCTTCAAAGTCTCAATTTTAAATAGGAATCGTCCTATTGCTTAAATATAATTATTAAACTTTAAACGGCTCTGATTTAATTCATTAAACATGAGCACGGCATGTTTCAAAATAAAAACGCAGCTAGCAAATCTCCAAACAATCCACATTTATGCCAACATGTCGTATTGTTTCGCTCTACTGATGATGAATAAATAATATTTTGTGTGATTTATGGTGTTTAAATCATACCTGTAAACTCACATTTCAGCCAGGAAAGTTTTTATTTTTATTTTCATATTACCTAACCTCCGTATTAAGCATGTGATAACGTAGTGTTATGTAACGGCTATATTCTGCTGTTCCTAAGCGTTACCTTGTGGCAAATAATACATTTGCATATTCACTTATAATCACATTTTACGCAGAACAGTGAGCATTTACCTGCAACCTCTTAATGCGATTATAATGAGATTTTGACAATATTGCAATTAATCTTTACCTCATGTAAACGCAATACTTCGATTTATATAATGCGATTAAGCTCATAATCGTTGCAAGCATAATTGTATTAAAACATTTTATCGAAATATACAGGCTTGTAAACACCTTAATCGCAGTATTGCCACTCTGACCAAGAGCGCATGCGCCGTGATGTACATGAACGATGTGACACGCACCTTTAGTAATACGCATATTAGAAACGATGAAGGCGAAGAAAGCATCGCATTTCTGGGGAAAACACAACTAGCTGCCACCAGTCTCTGTTCCTTACCCTCATCCAGAAACGGCGAGAACGCAACCGCACCATATGGGCAAACCAATTCCATCACATTTCTATGGCGCCAAAATATCGTGCAATAACGTCATTCAAAATCATTATGCATTAAACGTAATTAAATTAAAACAGCAGCCAGTAAACACACCTGCTCTTTCTGAGTCCATCATTTGTGCTGTGCAAAAATATATATATATATTTTTTTTATATTAAAAATCAATTTTTTTAAACAGGAATAAGAGTTTTGCTCGTGTCATGTAAACATCATAATGCGATTAAGTCCTTACTCTGAATATTGGAAATAATCGAATTATTTGTGCGCATGTAAACGTAGTCAGTGTTGTGAACGTTAACTTACTAACAAGAAAATTAAATAAAATAAATAAAGAAGGTTTTCTGGGGTAGGGGGGGGCTACCGTAATGCGCTAGCCAGGGCCCTCTGGTTATCTTAAGGTGCCCTGGCCTCTGGCAGCCACCAGCTTGCAGATTCGGCCATCCTCTGCGGCTATCCGGTAAGATCTAAAAAAGCCTTACTAGTAGAGCAAATTTCAGCGCAGCGTTGTTGCAAATGCCGCGCCGTCATTGTAAGACTGCGGGAATCCCCTGCATGCTGATGACACTCACGCTGAGTGTGTGTCACAATTGGGGAAATCCCATGCTGACTTGATGAATAGAGGGGGCTGAATACTCGCACTGCGAGTTTTTCTGTCTTGCCTCTCTGTGCTCGTGGTTAGCTTTTTTTTCAGAGAGTGACTCTGCCCCTCGCGCCCTCCCGTTTTCTTCCTCCCAGGGATCTGTGAGAAAAAAACAGCGGGCAGAGGATTTGAGCGGCTGGTGACAAGCGAGCTCGCGTCAGCTCAAAGCCCGCGTGCCTCGCCGTCACTGCAGAGGGAGAGAGCATTCTCCTGTCCTCTTCACTCAACATGATCAGCGTTGCTCCGCTGTGAGCGACATGATCTCGTTCGGTGCGAGTGACAGCGAAATAGATGACAGCCTTTTTTTTGGGCTTCGGACGCGGAGGAGTTATCGGGCACTGTAACTGACCCCGCCCTCTTACCGTTGTCCTCTTCTCGTAACGCCAGACTCAGAGTGAGGAACTCATCCGCATCTTGACTAAGGCTGTCAATGAGCTCGGGTTCGAATGGTCTCAGCTGAGGAGTCATCTCGCAGCAGGCTGGACGAGTGTTTTCTCACGGGGCGCTATCAAACCCCCCGCCAACGCTTGTCCCCCTTCTTCCCCAAAGTTCATACAAACTCAGCGCATATTGTGGCACGCCCCTCACTCGTCTCTCATCCGTCCTTCTGCTTCAGCTGCTCTCACATCTGTTGACGGCGCTGAAGAAAAAGGATAAGAACAACTGCCTCCTCTGGATGAGTCTGTGGCCGCACATCTCTGCCAGCCCACAGCTATTGGATGGAAGGCGAGGGCAAGCCATCTGTCCAAGCCGTGCAGAGCCACATCTGCACTCGCTGGATGCGCTTGCTCGGCGTCTGGAAAAGCGGCTTCAGCGCTGCACTCCATGGCTGTGCTCCAGGTCTTCCAGGCCAAGATGCTCGCCAGTGAGGAAGCTGGTCTGGATGCAGCTTCACTCAGGGACTTGAGGAGCATGACAGACCTGGCTCTACGTGCCACCAAAGCCACCGCCCAGGCCATCGGGTGTTCGATGTCCAGCCTGATAGTATTAGAGTGCCACCTCTGGCTCACGATGATGGAGATGAAAGAGGCAGACAAAGTTCCCTTCCTCGATGCTCCGGTTTCCTCAGGCAGCCTGTTTGGACCAGCTGTGGAGGGCTTTTCTGAACGCTTCACGGAGGCTCAGAAGTCGTCTCAAGCGATGCGACACTTCCTCCCTAAGCGCACCAGCTCTTCTGCTGGTTCCAGTTGCCCCAGGCCTGCGTCGACTCAGCAGACAGCTAAACCAATGCCAGCCACCCCTGAGCCCCGACCTCCTGAGGGCGCTCACACTTGGCAAGACGCTACCCCTTCCCGAAGCACTAAGGACCCCGGCCCAAGATCGCCTTGGCTACAGCGCCTCAGAAGTCCTCCTGATCAGCCAGGCAGAAAGAAGGGACGGCCCGTCTGCTCAAAGCTTTCCAGAGAATACTGGGCCTTATGGCAGCGGCTTCAAGGGTACTTCGGTTTGGTCTGCTTCACATGCAATCTATCCATTTCTGGCTGAAGCAGAGGGTTCCATCCATGGCTTGGCGTCACGGACGCCACCGTGTAATGGTGACTAGGGCCTGTGTATCAGCCCTGGCCCGTTGGAGAGACCTCTTCTGTCTAAAGCAAGGTGTGACCTTAGACACGGCGCACAGAAGGAAGGTTGTCATGACAGATGCTTCCAACAAGGGTTGGGGAGCGCTGTGCGAAGGTAAACCGACCTTCAGTCTTTGATCCGAGCAGGAGTCGACATCCACTGCCTAGAAATGCTAGCAGTGTGCCAGGCCTGTCAATTCTTCCTGCCAGACATACGGGGATACCATGTGCTAGTACCCTCAGACAGCAGGTCCGTTGTGTCATACAGTAAATCACCAGGAAGGCCTCGTCTCGAAGCGACTCTGCATGCTGGCAAACCACCTTCTTGTGTTGGCTCAGAACAATCTGCGCTCACTGAAGGCGACGCATATGTCGGGCTAAATGAACCAAAGAGCAGACATGTTGTCGAGGAGCAATGTCTCTTCAGAGGAATGGATGCTCCACCAGCTTGCGGTTCAGAAAATTTGGGAAGTCTTTGGCAGAGCTCAAGTAGACCTCTTCGCCTCCGAAGACAACTCTTAATGCCCAATCTTTTTTACAAAGAGCACGGATGCCCTTGCCCACGAATGGCCCAGCCTTCCGCTCGAAGGGCCCTGCCTTTCTGTTTGAGCCTATGTTATGGGCCCTGCATTTCTGGCCGCTTGACGGGACCCTTTTGTCCTCCCAGAGCGTGTCCTAAACATTATGGCAGAAGCTAGAGCCCCGTCTACTAGACGCCTGTACGCTCTGAAATGGTCAATTTTCTCGGCTTCGTGTCAAGACCGCGACTTAGATCCAGTCACCTCCGATGTGTCAGTGGTTCTTTTATTTCTGCAAGAGATGCTGGATAAACAGCGTTCCTCATCCACCATCAAAGTTTATGCGGCAGCCATAGCAGCTTTCCATGCCCCTATTGCTGGCCGATCAGTGGGCAGAGATAGTGCGGTAATTCGATTTTTACGAGGCGCCAGGAGAATGAATCCCCGTGTCCTCGTACAGTTCCACCTTGGGACTTACCAATCGTACTAAGGGCCCTGAATGGGCCCCCGTTTGAACCATTGCAATCCTCGAGCCTCAGAGCACTCTCATTGAAAACCACCCTGCTGCTAGCACTGGCGTCGGCCAAGCGAGTATGAGACCTGCAGGCCCTTTCCGTCAACCCTGCTTGCCTGGAATTCGGGCCTAACGACTCCAAGGTTGTCCTGAAACAAAGGCTGGGTTATGTACCTAAGGTGCTCTCCAGTCCGTTCAGAGCCCAGGTCATAGCGCTATCTGTGCTTTCCCCCCCGACGGGCAGACAGGAATCCCTGCTCTGCCCCATCAGGGCCCTGAAAGTATACATTGAGCGTTCTACCTCGTACAGAAAGTCAGAACAACTTTTTGTTGGCTTTGGTAACCGCGCTTAAGGTGGCCCTGTTACGAAGCAGAGAATTTCTAGGTGGTTAGTGGATGCTATTGCATTAGCATACTCCTCCTTGGGGTTGCAGTGCCCCATCGGAGTCAGAGCCCATTCCACCAAAGGCATCGCCTCTTCCTGGGCATGGTCCAGCGGGGTGTCCATTTCAGACATTTGTGAGGCAGCCGGATGGTCCTCGCCATCCACATTTTACAACCTGGATGTCCCTGCCTTGCAGGCTAGAGTCCTTTCTGCTTAAGTAGCAATCGAAAGGGTTCACTTGACCAACATTGATTAAGCCCCTCCTTTGCTTGGTCTCTCCATACTATATGGATGCCAGGTATCACTTACGGGACGCCACCCAGGCCACGGATGACCCCAGGGCTCACTCTGTGCTTGGTGTATTCTATGGACTCCCCTGGGTCTAATCCCACGTGAGTCTTGGTTTCGAGTCGTTCCGCATCATAGCACGGCTATGTGATTGGACTGCTTCCCATACAGCATCGAAACTTCATTATTTGCATTCCCATATATCAGGAAACCGAGGTTACGATTGTAACCGAGTACGTTTTCTGACATTCGTTAAAGGAGACACCCCATATAAACAGATTACTTCAGACAGAGGGTTGTAAATAATAATTTTCCACATGTAGGGTACAACAGGATAAAGTCACTCCTTGACAAGTGATTTTCACTACTCACATAGTATGTGATTGCAAAAAAATATCTGTTTTTATTGAAAATTGATGGAGAAACCATTATTCAAGTCATTATTCAAGCATCTGCTATCATTTACTCAGGAATATTATTAAAACAAATTGAACAATACAGAATAATTATAAAACAATTGCAATAATGGGAACAATGACAATATCTCCCTTTTTGGCAAAACATTATAAAAATATTTAAAAGATTATATGATTTAAAAAATGTATTTAGATTTCAAACGATTTTCACTTCCTTACAAAAGTCTCTTGCTGACAAATGAGTAAAACCTAGTGGTTTGACGGATGGTGGCAATGTATAAAATATTTTTAAGAGTTAAAAGTCTTTTAATATGTCATCAAAGATGAGATTTATGTCATGACCCCAGGGCTATATGATAAAAGTAATTCTTCAAGTAAGCCAAATAGTAATATTTTAGAATTGCTTCAACATACTTTCTTCACCTTAACCTTATCTATAAGTTTATATTTTTTGTCTATAAATAAAACAAACAAAAACATTTATAGATATTATTTTATCAATAAATTACAAAATTACATAAAAAAGGGAACTCGATGGACAGAGGTTTAAAAAGTTTATGTTGTTCCTGATAACTGTGTGTCTTATATATATATATATATATATATATATATAAAAGCCATTAAAGAATTGCTCTGCATGTCACAGGATGAAAGACTTGCATGCTCAGTTGCTGGAGAAAGACGCCATGATTAAAGTCCTACAATACCGCTCCCGTCGAGATCCTGCCCCTCTGCGTTCTGCCCGCTCTGTGCCCTCCATTTCCATAGCAACTGGACTACACGCACGTCAGTCATCACAGTCTGATCGCAGAGACCATCACAACTGGAAAGGTAGTACATATACAAATACACTCATTCTGATTAAAGTCATATGCGTCATTTTTTTCTATAATGTATCACACACACAGCACGGGTTGGACAAAATCTGAAACATCTGGGAAATGGGTGATATTTCTTTTGAAGGTGTTTGACCACAATTTTCCTTTGATACAGTTTTCAACATTCTTAGAATAGATTCATACAACTATCAGAGCATAGTTGCTTAAGAGATGTTGAAGGAGGGAATCTGCTTCTCACACTACTCTCTAAAACTGCCCACAGTGGTTTGAAAATAATACATTCAGGTTATTGGTAAGGGCAGATGTTCTTGGTGTCCACCTGTCCAGGATTTGTAATAATAACACATTACAGCTCTTAACTTAACAATTACAGCTCTTTCGTGGATATTGGCATTGTTCTCTGTGGTTGTTGTTTTGAAGCAGGGTCTTTAAGGTCAATATTGAGGTTTGCTGTCCTTTTGCAGCAGTAGTTCGGTGTTGGTTGGACACAATAATTTTTAGTGTTCGATGCATCCCTATAGTTAACTTTCAGTTTTCACCCACTATTGTTCTTTGCTGATTAAGTCTTGCCATGCTTTGTTTATGCAGTCTTAATTATTAAGACTTGTCTGTATAAATAGAATATAAAATATAAATCTTTTGTAACAATGTACTACCGTTCAAAAGCTTAGGATAGGTAATTTTTTTCTTTCTTTCTTTCTTTCTTTCTTTCTTTCTTTCTATGTGTTAAGTTGATAAAAAGTGATAGTAAAGACATACAGTATTCTGTGAAAATGTTCTTTGTAACTTTTTATTCATCAAAGAATCCTGAAAAAGGATCACAGATTATATATATATATTACAAAAAATATTAAGCAGCACAACTGTTTTCAACATTGATAATGATTTCTGAAGAATCATGTGACACTTAAGACTGGAGTAATGGCTGATATATTAAAATAGAAAACCATTATTTTAAATTGTAGTAATATTTCACAATATTACTGTTTTTATCAAATAAATGCAGCCTTCATGAGCATAAGACATTTCTTTAAAAAAAGTAAAAAATTCTTGCTGATCCCAGACTTTCAAACAGCAGTGTCACAACAGCAGTCTTATGGCACTCATTACTGAAATGTGACCTGTGCTACTAGGTTTTACTTAATGATTTGTGTTTTCATTTGCAGATGTTCTCCTGGGAAAAGACCAAGCAGAGCACATCCTTCCCACTCTGCCTTCTCTTTCGGTCTCTGTCTCTTCATCTCTTTCATCTCTTCCTCCATCATTCTCCTCCTCTCTACCTTCCTCTTTTCCTCCCATCTTGCCCTCTGCAGGTTCAAACTCATCATTAATGACTTCATCTTTATATGTTCCCCGCTCCATTACTTCCTTTCTCCCTTGCTCCTCTTCTTCCACATTACCCTTGCCCTCATCTGGCTCTCTTATGCATCCTTTATCATTCCCTCTCCCCTCCACTCCTCTCCTGTCCCTTCATTCTAAATCTGCCAGCAGAGACAGCAGCAGTCAAACAGGACTGAGTCCAAAGACATTTAGCACTACAACCTCCACAATACAAGAAAAGACAGGTGAAACAGGCAGAGAGAAGCCAGTTACAATGTAGCTTCTGTATCTATACATTCATCTTCAGGGCACAGTTCTCAGGGATTCAAATCACCATGAAATCAAAATCGACTGTTCTTATTTTTTGTTGGAACCTCCGGTGTTTATTGTGAATGATTTATCCATTCACATCATAATGTAAAAAATCTTTAATCAAAAACATTAGCATTCCCTCCCCTGTGCTATGACATCTCTGTAAATGGCCAGATGATTTTCAATCCTTCCTCTCCAGAAACCTGTCACTCATATAAAACAATTGTCCATTTAGATTTCCACTTTCTATGAACCCATGGACAAAATCAAGTTCTGCCTTACTTTTTTTTCTCAATCAAAGAGCCAATTCAGTTGGTTATACATCACAAATAGGGAAAAAAAGTTGTTTGCATTTTCCTTCATGCCAGCTTTAAATTTTAATTAAATCTCGCCTTGCAAATTAAATCATGTTATCCTTTACCATAATGACAGGTACTGCAAAATTTCTGACAGTTTCTTCGGATCCGTCAAGTAGCAGGGTAACTTAGTTGAATTATTAACACTGGCTGCTTTTTGTAGAATTTCTGCCCAGTGAATAAATATAGACCACAAAAACACAAAGTAAAATATAATGTAACAGTGCAACATCTATTGTTAGAAGCTTAGTAAACACAATAAAAACATTTGTATTCTACTACATTAAATCCAGAGCTTATCTGCCAACATTTTGAATACAGTTTCAAGTCTTGATGTTTTTTGTGCATGGTGCTGTGAGTGACACAATGACCTTTTTATTACAATTATGTGTATGACTAAAATAAAATAAAAATGTAACTGTGTTAATGTGCAGAATCTCCAATCAGCCAGGCTAAAGGCCTAGAAGGTCGAGGACAGAAGATGCTCCTGCCTGACCTAGATCTGGTGGAGATCCTTATCTGAAAGAACAACCCTGGAAGTGGTATTCAGCACAGGACAACACCTAAAGAGAGAGTGAGGAAGTGAAGACTGAAAAAGAAAGAAGTCATGAAGAAAAATATGTAGTATAATGTAATGTATCACATACATCAGAGACAGAAAGGAACAAAGGAAGGAAGTGCAAAGTAAAAGCTAGAATTCAGTATTGTGCCTCTAAAATGCTGAATTTGAGGATTGATTCTAATGCTATTTCTGTCCATTTTTGACCCCAAATCCATTGAGGACTATGGTATTTGGCCGGGCCTGTTTAGTTATTGTCTTAAATTGCATTCTGTTTTAGTTTATCAGCTGCCTTATAAGTGCATTCCACAAAGCTGTATACAATTTGATAATAATATTTGTGTCAATCTACAGAAAAAAAATGTTGTACTGATTTGTTACATGTACAACTAAATTGTTGAAATTTGTTTACCTTGTGGCAAACTTGTGCAAATAAGCTCGTTATTAAGGAATTTTAAAGCAAACTGCTGTTTTGTTTCATGTGTTTCAACTGCCTGAAACAAACAACCCATGTTGTAAACTGTGTTCTTTGGCTGGGAATATTTTAGAGTCATGGTGAAGTGAGGTCAATAACTGTAATCTTTTGAGTCAGAATCCAATTATGCATGATACTTTAGTTTCAAACACTTATTTCAAAACGGTCTTGCTAAAATTAAGTTTTAATTCATTTTCATTTTTTATTTTGATTATTATTTTATGACTATAATTGTTATTTAATTATTATTTTTTGCAATTTTCATGCTCCAAAAAAAGTATTATTTTTGTGAAAGCTCTTGGGTAATCAGGTCAAAGAAATTAAAGCACTTTGGGCTGGATTACATAATTGTATTTGTTTATTGTGTCAGATTAGATGTTTCATGTTTCACAAAAGTATAAACAATTTTTAGTACATTATATACACATCTCGTTATCAAAAATATAATTACTTTATACTTTCTCTATTCTTGTATGTGCACTACTGTAAATGCTAGAAGCTGAGATTGTCCCATATAACTGTATTGTGTGTTCTGGGCTTTTAAGATGATTTTCTGGGGGTGAAAATGCTTATACAAGATGTTTAGGAAACCCCAAAGCAGTAATGTGTTGTAGTTCACTTGCTACACAGTGACGAATGACTTCTTGCAGACCAAAGGCTACACAGTGGATATACTTATTGGATATATACTTATGTATTCCTCTTGAATTTCAACTTCCTCTCACTTGTGTTTTTGTGTAACTGTATTTCCTTTGAGAGCACTTATGTGACTTTAATATACTATTTAAGACAATGAACATTTTTATTGATTGTGTTTGCACAGGTGAGACATGCTTTACACATTAGCTTACTAACTGTAATAATGTTTAATTGGACATCAAATATGTTCATAATATGCTGCACCAGTGGTTCTCAACTCTGTCCTAGGAACCTAACTCTCTCTGCACAATTTGTATGTGTCTCTTTTTCTTATCTGACACATTCAGGGCTGCCTTTCCAAAAAGCATCATAAGCGCTTAAGTGAAACCAATGGAGATACGACCAATTTAGGCTTACGGTGCTTTTGGGAAACAGCCCAGTTCAGTTCACGAAGTGCTCTCCTAATGAGCTGATGATATGAATCAGCTGAGTTAAATAAGAAGACATACAAAACGTGCGGAGTTGTGGGTCCCCAGGACCAAAGTTAAGGCAACTAAAAGGGATACAGCTGCGGCTACTGAGTATGAGCACATCAATAGCATAATTTTTGTCACACTGTACAACAATAATACTGTTTTTTGCATTATTGTAAGGGGTAGATTTTAGGGTTGGGGTAGGTGTAGATATTAATAAAACACAATCTAATAGGTAGAACATTTAAGTTATTGTTAATTTCCGGCAATAACTGTATCCCTTCTAGCCAAAACCCATGCAGGATCAGAGTTGAGAAATACTGCACTACATTTTACTTTTAGATCACACTCCTGGAAACAGGAAAACGCTAACCTAAGACAACTAAGATTTTCAAAAGATGATGAAAATACAACCACACCATCTAGATATAAAAGCAATAACTGAAAACGCTGATAACCTAGAATCGTTTCCATTAGATGCTGAAATGTCCCTGAACCATTGTACAGTCCAAATGGCATACAAATAAAATAATAGCGCCAACATGGACTACAAAAAGCACAATACTAAAATTCTCAGCAACCTCCACTTGATTATAACCACTAATGAGATCCATGGGCATGTTGCCATTTTTTAACAATAACTAGTGGTGAGGAATAAGGGCTACAACTTCCCATAACTATATTATGACTCTTCACCTCTTCATATTTGCTTGGGGAAAGATAATATCGCTGACAAACCGGTAAATCATCAGTGACTGTTATCTCAAGCTGTATAACTGCAGTGCAGCCTAGATCATTATTACTGAAAGCAAACACTTCAGCGTCATAATTAAATAATGCTTTAACTTGAGCTATTTGCTGACTCCCCCAAAAGCGAGATTCAAATTTTAAATTAAGTTAAAAAAAGATCCTGCCTTCTGTCTAAACATCACAGCCTCTTCTGTATATAGGCCTAATTAAATCCAAACCTCCCCCTTAACCAGACCTAAAGACACAATAAAGCCTCCAGATAGAGCACCTTCATTCACTTCTAACCTCTCTACAAAAGCAATATATCCTGAATCACATGCATTCTGAAAACCTGTAGCAGGGACCAAACATTTAGTTTCATCTATTATTTTCACACCTTGATATAATTAAGCACTTTGTCATGGTGGCATGACTTTAAAATGTCCAGACAAAATTGAATTGCAGCCTTTCATTGCATTCATGCTAACCAGCCTTGGAAGTTTTTCCTGTTTAACCTGTTTAACTATTTTGTTAAACCACTTAAACACAATGCTGTGACAGGATATGAAAGCTATTCCATAACTAGAGTCGACCATGTAAGTGCACTAAATATTTTATTCCAATGACAATTCAAAAAATTTTATCATTGAAAATATCTCACACATTTTGACAAATATATTACACATAACCAACAAAACATCAGTTTACCTTAATTAAAGAACTCTCTGCTTATCTACCTATCTGGCTTTGCTTTCACAGACATGCCAGAGCTTAAAGAAAACTTTGAGTTTCCTACTCATAATAACAACTTTGTGGTGGTGTTCATGTGCATTCAAATCGTAAATACGATCTATCCGACGTGAGTTGAAAGGTGCGCTGCGTTATGGTGCATAAGCCCCGAGTTGAAAAATAAAAAGCCAAGAAGCCAATTTTTGCAAAGACTATTTTTACGGTAAATTTGTTTAAATTAATGAAAACGTCATTTACAATAAAACGGTACAAGCTGCATCTACAAAATGCAACATAATTGTACAAAAGTATGTTTCTTACGAAAGAGTAGCTCTCTCTCTCTAAATGTGGGTGAGAGTTCAAATGTTTGCTTTGCTTATCCAATGTGGATATGCTTGTAACAAATCGCATTTAGCGTTCTAAAATAGCAAAGGCAAACGTTCTGCTGCGTTAACCTGCCTCTGTCAATGCACTCTTACTGTGGAGAGAAAACAGAATGCACCTGCCTATAGCACTACTCTGGGCACTTCCCAATTCGCTTCCCCCTACACCCTGCACCGGGTCACTCTCATTAGCCTTGGATCAATGAGTGGTTTTGTCCGGTAGAGTTTCCCACGTCTGTATGCTCTGCTGGCAGTCGCGTGGCTCTAGTCAAACAGATCAAAGATTAATTCACAGACATCTGCCCGTGGCCGAGAGAACTCTGACATCTGCTCACATTCACTGCTGGAGGGCGAAGTGATGCAACTTATGGCCAAGTTAGCCTAGCTACTACTCTTTTCTAAAAGCTTCTTAAGACTTCTTTAACCATACAGTATATTAATGCATGCATTAATGTTGTCTTATGTTTTATATTTTGTAATTTTTACACAGTTTGTTAAGTAGTAGTTTTATTCTTTATTTTTTTTGGCAAATCCGAATTTCTCTATCGTTTGTTTCAGAGGTCTGGCTCTGTATACCTTTGGGATTGGATTTGGTTTCGCTTAGGTCCATTAAGGCCAGGGCGTGAATACGCATTTGGGCTCAGGTGGTTGACTGTAACAGAACACTCTAATGAGATCCTGGGAATGCTGAGCTACCTTGGAAAACCATCTTGGGTTTTCACGTGATACACAAAACGTGTAGTTTCTGTGTGCAGAACGCCTCTAGGCTGGACATCTGTTGCTTGCTTTGAGTAGGCCTGTGTGTGTGTGTGTGTGTGTGTGTGTGTGTGTGTGTGTGTGTGTGTGTGTGTGTGTGTGTGTGTGTGTGTGTGTGTGTGTGTGTGTGTGTGTGTGTTTGGGGGCTCATGTATTGAATAGAGGCGGTGACCTGTCATTTGTGAGTGATAGGAGCGAGTGTGTGGGAAAATATCTCAGGCAAAGAGCTTGTGCATTGAGATGCTAATGTCCCTCCTATAAATATAGGGCGTCCACAGCGCGGAGGGCCTTAGAAACACCCAGCACTCAGACAGGAGTTAGTGAAACGCAGTCTGTACTGCTCAGAAGCCACTGGAGATGACTGCTACCAACCTCCAGCAAAATGCAGGCAAAAGGCACATCAGCACCAAAGAGGAGAGGAAGGTATTCTATAATATAATATCACTATACAATATTCTTAGGCATGTTATGAAAAGCATAGACTTTTGTTTTCTGACTTTTGGTCTTTTCAGCTGCGGAAACCCCTCATTGAGAGAAAGAGAAGGGAAAGAATAAATCACTGTCTAGATCAGCTGAGAGAGACAGTAGTTGAAGCTTTTAGGCTTGATGTAAGTTCAAATGTATTTTGAAAATTATCATTAAATTCTTGCATGTACAACACATTTTTGTCACAGTATTTAAACCAGTTAATCTTATACTAGTACCACTAGACTCATCATGATCTTCTTTTTCTTTTCTTTTTTTAAATTTATAAAATAGCAGTCTAAGTTAGAGAAGGCTGATATTCTTGAGATGACGGTGAAACATTTGCAGAATATCCAGAGCAATGGAGTTTCTGGTAAGTAAATAGCATTTTTCAAAGTGGGCTATATACGAACTTTGCAATGGCCATTGTTATTTAGCAGTTTTTTAGTATCCATGTTTTGTTTTATTACATTGTAATAAAGTGAAATGTCCCAATTCAAATCGGAACTTTGGCCTTTTCTGGAAAGGATGCCATATGTTAAGTCTCGACTGTTCAGTAATATCACCAAAACAGAGCAACAAAAATGTCACTGATTCGCTCATTTCATTCCTGATGTTTAATTATTAACAATTACGATATATATATATATATATATAGATATATTTCTGTGATCATTTTGTCTCTGCTCAGACCCCATTCTGGATGCAGAGGCCCAACAGAGGTACAGTACTGGGTATATCAAGTGCATGCAGGAAGTTCACAACCTTATACTTTCCTGTGACTGGATGGACAAAACCTTGGGGTCCCGTCTGCTCAAGCACTTACTCAAATCTCTACCTCGATCAGCTAAGGACTGCCCTCAGCTACCCAAGAACTCCCAGACAAGTATTCCTTCTAGTCATAGCGACTACATTGGTTTCCATGCTGATGAGTTGGAGAGTCCAAAAACCTGCCTTCCTTCTCCTGTCTTGTATGAGATGGCTGCACAGTCTCAGAATCAGTGTTCTACTCCCATGAGAATGCCACATGATGTGGAGAGCCCACACCTCTCAGTTCTAAAGATGTGGAGGCCCTGGTGAAATATCTGTGATTTGGCAGTGTACAAATATGGTGTCTCCATATGTATGATTATGTAGTACATATGACACACGCTTTGTATGAATTTCAAATGCTGCCAGTCTAGACAATGCAGAGCTGTATACACCCAGTTTGTGCTGACTTTGGTAGACCCTCCTCTACTATGTATCTTATAGATATGCTTCACTGCACGTGTGTGAGGTGGATCTAGAACAGAATAGTTCCCATTTCAGACCTTCTCTACTTCCTCTCTGAAGTAAAAGTTACTGTAGCCTGCATTCTAGAAGGCCCCTATATCATTTTATTTATTTAATTAACACTAAATATTTAATGAACATTTTTTCAGTATTAGAACTCTTTTTAAATGAAACACATTTAGCTACTAATACTGTCACATTTGATTCCTTATCACTTCTTTGTACAGTTTTTAACAGTTACTAATAAAGAAATGGTTTGCAACATGTACATAGTAATTTATTGTTCTTTTTCTCACCTATTCAGATGGAAATATATAAATGTGAACAAAAAGTAAACATATAAACATAAACAATTGTAGCCTATACAGACCTGTGTTTTTGGCAGATTTAACCAATATCATACCGATAAAAACTGCTACAGGAGTGATTTTTATATTAGGGTTATGATTTTTTCAAATTATATTTTTAAACTGGAATTGGACAGTCTAATAACTAACACATCACTTGTCAAAACATCATAACAACAACATCATATAACAACTACCTTACAAATAATATATGTCTCCTGAGGGGTATTGCACAAAAGCAAGATAAGAGATTAAGCTGGGATTTTCCAGTTATCCTGGTTGAATTTAGCCCTGACTCAGTTGCATGAAAGCAGGCTGACTATCTCACATACAATTAGTTGACTTTGTTATTAGTCCAAAATTAAAAGTATACAGAAAATACACATTACATACTCAAATGAATACAAATATGCTACAACCAACTGCATTTAATGTATTGTGCCCAAAATGTTGGCTAATGGTCTTTTTTAAGATATATGAAAAGATCTTAACATAGTTGCTGCTTGTACATTCAGTTGATCAGCAGTTTCTAGCCATGCAGCCTTTCTCTCTGTTTTTTTTACAGCTGTACCTCTTATGGTTATTAGAACATTTCACTTCTGATTATATTCTGTATAATTGTGTGTGTGACGAATAATACAAATATATATAAAAAAAATATAAATTTGCTCTTTAGAGTATTAAAGCATTAAAAACACGAAAGCAAAAGTTAAAATCACTGAATTAAAAATGAAAATAAAACAAATAAATCAGACTACATTCTCTGAAAAGAGAAACACATTTAACTCATTTGAGATAGTATAGGGCTCTATTAAGCTTACATTTGATTTACGGTTACTGCTATCATAAAGAAATACACTTATGTATTAAAATTCTACGTGTCACTTTTAATGTCCAACAACAAAAATATTATCAGAATGGATATATTATTCAGAATGATTGTGCTATTATTCTATTCTGCTCCGTCTGTTTAGTGCGCATGCACGCCGCAGCGTTCGTTCGCTCGCGTAAGCCTCGCCCACTCCTGACAGAAAAAAATATAATTTTGCATGACTTTCTAACATTTACATACCAAAAATATACATGTGACGTGTCAGTTATGTACGGAAGTTCTAAGCGGCCATGCATTATAAAAATTTTTCTGTCTTGTTTTCTCGTGATCACGACTTTATTTTCTCGTGATCTCGACATAACGAAAGTTGTTTTGTCGTTATCACGACTTAATTTTTCTCATTATCTCGACATAACGAAAGTTGTGGATCTCAACGTAAAAAACGTTTTCTCACGATGTAATTGTAGCTATCGCGAGAAAATCCCGCACCTTGTGAATGTTTCTGGTGAATATTATGGTGTACGCGCTAGGCTGATATCTCCATCATAAAGTTACTAATTTCCTGCAGCCAGGGGCGGATCTAGGGGTGGGGCCAGAGGGGCACCGGCCCCAGTTGAAATCTGATTGGCCCCTGAAGTGCCCCTGTCCTGTCAGGAATATAGGAATACATTTGTACACATTTACCTAGGAATCAACCTTGAGGTTCCTTTTTTGTCGTGATGCTTGCTGCTGCACAATGGTGCCCCGACATTCCAAAAGCACCTCCTACTGGCAGAGAATGAATGTGCATTTTCAATAATCCAGTCTGTTTTTGTTCAGACAATGTGAAAATCCACCCACATAGACCCGTTTTAAATAATATCAAAATGTATACTTCTGACAAGTTTAAAACTTGTATATAAATAGTCAATCAAATGCTCTTTCGTGGTCTATTTATTTTAAATGGTAGAAAAACCTGATTTTGATCTTTCCCTCTGTACATGGCTGTGGGGACGAGCAGTTTTGTGGTGCTTGGAATTCTTTATAATTAATTAAAAACAAATACTAACACATTAATGGCTCAAGATCAGGAAGGTGCAATTGTTCAAATAACACATTGTTTAATTTTAAAATATATATATAAAAAAATGTAAGCAAGTTTTTTTCAAGAGTAATATTTCTGTTAAGGCTAGGGACAGAAAAAATGACATTTCCATAGAATGACCCCTATATATTTGGTAATCTATGAATATGTGGCTATGTTACTTCTCCCATTTGAAGCTCTTGTGCTTTTCTCCTTTTCCATCTCTCCAATCATATTCTGCTCACATGTGATTGGAGATGAGTTTTGTTCCCACTTTTGTTGCAGGGATCTAATTTTTGTAAAATAGCTTCTGTTTTTGCTTTTCAGATAAAAGAGTGGTTTCAGTTTAATATGTTGCAGGCTCATTTATTGGTAACAAATAATTGATAATAAATAATATTGATGATTGTTTTTGAAGCTGTGGTTGCTTATTTGTCTCGCGAGAGTTGGCAACTGTGGTCACATTATTCTGACTCATTGAACCTGGTTCGAATTAGTGAGATTGCGTGAACTTGAATTGTCCTTTATGAAACCCCTTTAGTCCCGATTTATTTGATAGGTTATTTCAAGTCAGGTTTTGGACTTTAATCCCCGTTTTTCTTAGCGACTTTCTTGAAACAGCCCTCTGGTTTTATGTGTGTGTGTGTGTGTGTGTGTGTGTGTGTGTGTGTGTGTGTGTGTGTGTGTGTGGGCATGTTTATGTGGTTTATGAGGACACAAATTTGTATAATGACATGGGTATGACATAGGTATTACAAGGAGAAGGTGATTTATGAGGACATTTTCAGTGTCCCCATAATTTAAAATGCTTATAAATCATACAGTGTGTAGGTGTAGGGCAATAGCACATACAGTTTGTACAGTATAAAAACCATTACGCCTATGGAGAGTCCCCGTAAACCATAAAAACCAACATGTGTGTGTGTGTGTGTGTGTGACCCTGTACCATCATCTGCAAGCTGAATAAATAATCTTTCCATTTCCAATAACCATTGGTGTACGTTCGGATATGACAATATTTGGCTGAGATTCAACCATTTGAAAATTTGGAATCTGAGGGTGCAAAAAAATCTAAATATTGAGAAAATCAGCTTTGTCCAAATGAAATTCTAAGCTATGCATATTACTAATCAAAAATTACATTTTAAAATATTTACAGTAGGACATTTACAAAATATCTTCATGGAACATGATCTTTATATAGTGTAGGAAATATAAGCTAACTACGCCAACATCCTTATTTAAGGCAGGAGTAGCCCTCCACAAATCACAATACTTGATTCTAGGCAACAATGTAGTTTGTAAGAAATTACAATTTTATCGTCCAACACAGATCATCAAATGTTAAAACGTATCAATAATAAAATCCACAAAAGTAGGAATTAGCTCTCCTCAAGACTGCAAGAGGTCCGGGCCTGCTCTTATGGACCTCCTGCCACCTGTAAGAAACAGAAGAAGAAAAACAAGAGAAAACCCACAGCATAACTCCACCCAAATCACCTACACCGAAGGAGGTTTAGTGTCGATGCAGGCCCGGCCCTGTACAAAGTCAGTGAGCACTGTAACACAAAAAGAGGAGAGCAGTACCACAGGAACAAGAAAGCAAATGACACGCACAATATTTAATATAATCACATTAATCATTAATATAAAATAAAAGGAAAAACAATAAACCACAATATAAAGCTTAAATATACCAGAAACATACATAAAACTCATAAGCAATCGGCCTCAATAAAGTGTATGATGCATTTACCATTATTCAGCATTACCACAAGGCCGTCAGCCTATTGTAGGTACCGCAGCAAAAAAAAAAGTCTGCCCCGCTTCCCAGACAGAGAATAAATACCTCTTAAATAATCAGCCTAAAAGAAGTAAAGATCCCCTAAAGATGGAATTTCCTCGTCAAGGTGCAGTCATTCAACGCAAACAAAACCACACAGCTAATAACATACCTATGTGAAAGGGTACAGAGGCTGCACGTCGAGCACAACATCAAAAACACGACAGAACTGCAGGAAACACCATCTATTGTTGCAACAACCATTTATGCTGTCTTGATCATATGACTAGCCACCTGTCAGATGATGCGGATTTGAATGTTGACCAGCTTTTGGCCTTTAAGTATGTCGAAGGGTCAACGGTTGGGGCATCTCCTGCTGACAACTGACTTGAGGGGCATGATGTTGCGACATTTTCTGCTCCAATCCACCACTAACTGGAATGAAATCTCCTTGAGCATCGGAGTCTGCCTCCTGGACACTTTTTCCTTTACCAGGAATTAACACATGGTATGCCCCTTCTGGAAAGCTATCGACAGACAGAATATACTTTTATTTAGTAGGCCACACCAAACAATCCTCTTCTTCACTATCAAGTTCGCCGCCTTGGGCACCAGCTTGCAGACAGGGCTGGGGTATTCCTGGTTCACAAGGCTGATCTTCAAGACGAGCTGCCCTCATCTCAGTCCTATGTACCCGGCGTGCATTGCTAGTGCCATCAACTGATGTAACGGTGTACGGAGAACCAGGTTTGTCTGGCACATTGACTACTTTATACAGCACTGGTGACCACACATCTTGGATCTTATGACGACCTTGATAGCGATGATCTTTTAAATAAATAAATTGCTCAATTCAAGATCGTGTACCTGGTTGTTATGATGCTGTTGTCGATATTCTATTGCCTCTTCAAGATGTTTTCATGCTAAATTATGTGCCACCCGAAGCCACTCCTGGTGGTGCTGAACCCACTCTTCCCAGGAGTTAATTACCTCCTGGTCAGCCTCTGAGACATCCATCCCCAGAAGGGAGTCAACAGGAAGTCGGGGAGACACACCGAACATTAAAGCATATGATGAATGTCCAGTGGAGCGATGAATCATTGTATTACACGGCCAAACCAGCTGAGAAATGTACTTAGGCCACACCCATTTTTTTCTAGGGGAAGGGAGCGAAGCAGGTCATAAAGAGTCTGATTGAATCTCTCACACTGCCCATTTCCCTGTGGATGGTATTTTGTGATCCTAGATTTTTCAATTCCATAGAGGCTACAGAGCTGTCGAATAAGAGCACTCTCAAAATTTCTCCCCTGATCAGAATGTATCCTTTTAGGCACACCAAAACGATAAAACCAGCTCTCAACTAGAGTTTTGGCTACGTAATGGCACTTTGATCTTTAGTAGGCACCGCCTGTGTATACTTGCAAAAGACATCAGTCATGACCAACACATTTTCTCGCCGATCTGTACCAGGTTCCAAAAGAGTGAAATCTATTGCGAGAACCTCCAATGGCTGGCTAGCAAGGAGAACACCAATATGCAATATGACATAGCAATATGTCTTCACTCCTGGCTGGACGGCTTTTGAGAGTATGCAACTTTGACAATGCTGGCAGTACTTCTCTATCTCAACTCCCATTCCTGGCCAGTAGCACCTTTGCCTGATCAAATCAGTACTCCTTTTGATGGAAGTTCCCTGATGCCTGTGCCCATCATGAAGGTTATGCAGAACTTCTTGATGGAGGCAAAAAGGCAAAAACAACTGGAAAAACTCTTCACTGTGAGACGTCATTGTCCGTCTATACAACAGGCCATTTTCTCAGTAATCTGATCCCATTGACGAAGCAAATACTGAAGATCTCTTGAAAGTTGTACCTGTTGTTCTTTAGTTGGTAGCTGCCCCAACCTCCAGAATGAGAGAAATGACTTCAACAGGGAATCGGCACCTTGCCATCAAGTCAGCTCTGGAACGACTGGGAAACACCCCAATCTGTTGCAGCATCACGTCGGCTCCAGCATTTTGGGTTACATCTAAAGGGCATTCATCGTGCAGGTCAAATCCGTCACCGCGATCCTCATTGACCTGGCCACTGTATTGGCGAGAAAGAGAGTCAGCATTGCCATTGACATGACCTGGGCGATACTGCATGGTAAAATCAAAAGCTACTAATTGGGCTACCTATCGTTGTTCAGTGGCACCTAATTGAATCAACTGGAAATGGCTGAGAGGATTATTATCAGTATACACAGTGCATTTACTTAGGCATTTACCAGCAAGTACTTTCTGAACTTCTCTAATAAAGACCACTTAAGTGCCAAGAGCTCCAATTTCAAAGGGCTATAATTCTCCATGTTTCTCTCTGAACTTCGCTGCGATGACTGGCATAGGCTACTTGGCTTTAACTTGCCCTGATTTTCTTGAGACAGGATGGCCCCTAGGCCCTGATGACTCGCATCAACTTCCAAAACAAATGGTTTAGTAAAGTCGACAAAGGCCAGAATAGGGGCACAGAGTCCTCTTAAATTCTCTGAAACTTTGCTCACACTAATCAGTCCACACATTAGGCAAAAAAGCACCTGGTTTGGCCTTGCCTTTCTTTGCAGTTTTAAGAACATCTGCAACCAGTTGATGGAGGGGGGCAGCTAATTGGGCAAAACCCTTCACAAAATAACTCTGTCACGTCACGAGGCCGCCTCCAATTTGCCACAGCAGATGTTTTTTTCTGGATCAGTCGCCACCCCTTCTCTGGACACATGATGCCTCAGGTACTACACATACTACACATGTTTAAAGAAATGGCATTTACTTACCTTTGCTTTTAGTCCTTTCTTTTTCAGTCGGCTAAGGACCACCTCCAATCTCTGTAAATGCTGTTTCACAGAAGAAGAGAAGACAATAACGTCATCAAGATACAAAAGGACAGACTGCAAACTCTGGTCACCAAAATTCTTTCCATGAGCCGTTGGAAAGTCCCCGGAGCATTATATAACCCGAATGGCATTCTCTCAAACTCAAAGATTCCAAAAGGTGTACAAAAGGCAGTCTTTGCTTTATCTATTTCAGCCACCGGGACCTGATTATAGCCACTCGCCAGATCTAGGGTAGAAATCCACTGTGCACCTGCCAGGGCATCTAAGGACTATTCAATACGGGGAAGTGGGTAAGCATCCTTCCATGTCTTAGCATTCAATTTTTGATAGTCCACGCACATTTTTTTTCTGTACCAAAACAGTTGGTGACGCATGGGGACTACTGCTTTCTCTAATTATCCTTACTCTCCAGAAGCTGCTTAATATGATTTTTCACAGCCTGCCACTGTGTAGGGGGTATTCTCCTATATCTCTGATGCACTGGGATATTATCAGTAAGTGGTATTTAATGTTCAATCTCATCGGTACACCCTAGGTCACCCTCACTTTTAGCAAAAACCAGGTGGTACTCATCCAATAACTATTTTACTTGTCTTCCCTCCACAGATGTTAGCCCTGCCCATTGTAATGCTGAAATGGTCTATGATATAGGCACATGGGATCCCATAACTGTATGGACATTCACTACAGTCACATGCGCAACCTCTTCATCCTCCCCAACAAAATTCAATTGCTGTCCTTCAATTCCCTCAACCTGATGTAACTTGCCCAAAACCTGTTTTGCATGCACTGTAGCCCCTCTAACTCCTACATTAACTACAGGTACATAAGTCACACCATTTACCACTGTCACTAAAGATTGTGACAGCAACAAACCTGGGGCAAGATCTGAGCCCCCTGGCTCTAACAACATAAGTTTTGGGGCGGTGTAGGGAACCTTTGGGCAAGTAACTTTTACAAATTTTAATGGCCCTGCTAGTATAAAATCTCATCCCCTTTCAAGCACACAGACCTTCGCTGGTTACTTGTCAAACCTCTAATCTATGGCAATGGCGGAAAGCCTTCCCCAACCCGCTTTGGCCTGATCAGCATCTAATGAGCTAAACAAGTCTTCCCCTTGTTGTACAAATAATTCTCTATAACTTTCTCCAATTACATATATTCCCAATAATCCTGGTACCGCCTCTTGTCGTGAAACATCAAGGGGATTTTTTACCACTAAAACCTCCTGGCCTGAAATGTTTCTGCCTAACACCTGCACATCCAATTCCAAGTAACCTACATAGGGGATATCTAACCCATTAGCTGCCTTCAAGGCAAGTCACCCGCATGATCTAAGTCTAGGGGTCATCAAATGTTTAAATGCCTCCTTAAAGAATGACTCTGTAATGGTGGTGACCATAGAGCCTGTATCTAACAGACATTTCACTTCTACCCCACTCATCATCACATCAACAATTGGACATTTACCTATAAGAGATGGTGAGTTCTGCATGCTACTAATAGCATTATTAAAGTTTGTTCTCCTCCTATCTCCCATACCTGAGGGTCCAGTAGCAGCAGGGGTGGCATTTGTGTCAACAGATGGGCTAGTGGCTCGGGGTCTCGGCCCCTGACGACACTGGCGAAGGACATGTCCAGGCTTATGGCAGCGCAGGCAAATAGGCAGACCTTCTGCAGTAAACTGATAATTAGAGTTAAGGGCACGGAGTTAGAATGATCCAATACAGATTGTATTTGAGCTAAACTTAGTAGAATGCTATCGATTTGAAATTGCTGTTTATGAAACTGCTCTTGTAAAGCAGACAAGTCTAACTCCTTCCCAGTCCCCATGTCAGAATTTCGGCTTGTTTTGTTTTATTTTGGCCACTAGAGGTCCCTATAGTACTCATGTCAACTTGTGCTTGTAATGAGTGCCATTGTTTTCACATGTGGCTCATTCGGGGCTGTGTATCTTCCTTTGTTTCTTTGCTTGGATATTTTTGTTCTTAGCCAGTTGCTGCCGTAAGTCTGCTCTAGTTATATTTACTAAGTTCTGAAAGCCTTTTTTGGATTGTTTCCCTACGTTTATTCTTGTTGTTTTTGGGGTGTTTTTTTTTCATTATTTACTTTTTGTTTTGGAGATTATTTTTCTCCTTTTCGATCCTGTTTGGACTGAAGATTTTCTATTTGGTGGCTTTCATTTAAGAAAAGGTTTTTGTACCCTTTTCTCTGTTTTGTTAATAAACTCCTCAGAGAACTCATTAAGAACGCGTCTGACTAGGGTTCAACTCCCTTCTGTGGCTGAGTGGTGGAGTCTGTGACTCTTGCACCAAAAATCCCAAGTTCGAATCCCGGCTGTGACACCCCATTGAATTACAGCTCCCCTCTACATTAAAATAAAGCCCTACTCGAGCCTGTCCAGCAGGTCTCTCACCCTCTTCAGCCTATTTAAGAGCCTCCTGTCGGAGTGCTAAAAAAGAGATTAACGGGTTTTGTCTCACAATACTCTTTAACTCTCTGCGTAATGCTACATCACGCACAAGTTCAACAAATTGGTCTCTAACCAAGGTATCTGGATTCAATAACTTATTTGGATAAGAACGCTGGATATCCCCAATTAAAGCCCATAGTGAGTGAGAAAAATCTTTTAATGACTCTCCATCTTTCTGTTTTCTTTTAAAAAACTGTTTTGGAGACCAACAAAGGAAAAGAAGGAACCATACAATTCTTTTACAATTTGTAAAACAACCTCAGGGTTTTCCCGATCTGCCAAATAGCGAAATCGGATTTCTGCTTTTGCTTCGCCTTTCAAATGATCATAAAGGAAGAGGGCCTTCTCTCTATTAGTAATGCACCTATCCCTAAGACATGCCTCAACATTCTCGATCAAATCATAAACAGATAAATCGGTTTTTGATTTAGAGCCAGAAAAATAAGGAAACTTTATCTCCCGATGAATATAAACAAACCTTTCAGGTGTTGATTGACTAGGGAGACTTAATGAGGCAATATTAGAAATCTCAGGTGGTCCACTAGTACTACTAGCAGCGGATCTGGCACCCCATCTTTGATAAACCTGTGCATTAAATACTCGCAGCCTTTGTACTTCCTCACGTAGAGCAAGAAGTTCCTCCTGTTCCCCTTCCAAACTAATTTTTACAACAAGCCAAGCTTACTATATGAATATATTTGAAAATGTAATTTGTTCCTGTAATTTCAAAGCTGACTTTTTAGCATTACTCAAGTCACATGACTCTT
Organism: Schizopygopsis malacanthus; assembly: GCA_027474115.1. Taxonomy (NCBI): domain Eukaryota; kingdom Metazoa; phylum Chordata; class Actinopteri; order Cypriniformes; family Cyprinidae; genus Schizopygopsis; species Schizopygopsis malacanthus. The sequence continues at coordinate 32,850,017 of CM049865.1, read as the reverse complement.
TACAAAAAAACATGTTTTACTATTATGTTGGAAAAGCTGATTACAATGTTCTTTTCAGGTTTCTTTGATGAATAGAACATTCAGAAGAACAGCATTTATATCATTTATATATAATTTATATCTTTGTTGGTCTCCAAAACAGGCAATTTCCTCAATGTCTGTCTGATTTTTTCTTCTGAATAAATTAAGTTTCCTACATAACCGCTGCAGTGTCCTTTTACTAATTATAACTCCGTGCTGATGCGCCAAAAGACAAAGAATTTCCTTATTGCTAAATCCTAATCTAAAGTAGGATTTAACCAAATCCTCCACATCCATTGTTTCTAGCAATTCTGTGATTTTCTCAAAATATTAGGAGTTTAATCTCGTATTAGGCTACTACGAGTTTATTCTCGAAATATTACGAGTTCATTCTCGAAATATTACGACTTTATTCTCGTAGTGTTTCGACTTTATTCTCGTAACATTTCGACTTTATTCTCGAAGTGTTTCGACTTTATTCTCGAAATATTACGACTTTAATCTCGTAACATTTCGACTTTATTCTCGAAGTGTTTCGACTTTATTCTCGTAGTTTCGACTTTATTCTCGTAGTTTCGACTTTATTCTCGAAATATTACGACTTTAATCTCGTAATCTTAGATTTTATTTATATTTTTATGTGGCACTAAAACGCCGTCGTAGGATCTTTCTATTCATTAAAATAAAAAATAAAAAGTGCTCAACTTTTTTACATAATGATAATAATAATTAGAAAAATGTTTCTTGAACAGCAAGTCATTATTTCTGAAGGATCATGTGACACTGAAGACTGGAATAAATTACATTTTAATATATATTCAAATAAAAGCAGTTATTTTAAAAAGTCAAAGATATTCACAATATTATTGTTTTTGCTGTAACCTGGATCAAATAATTGCAGGCTTAGTGAGCAGAAGAAAAATTATTAAAAACATTAAATATTCTTACTGTTCAAAACGTTTTGACTTATGTATAGCCTATATATACGGTATATTATTATTATTATTAATAACAACAAATTAAAATAAATACTTAATACGCACGCATACACACATCAGAATAAATGATTAATAATTTAACAATCCCAAAAATCTTCGGATAGAAAACAGGTGTAGTTTTCTTAATGCAAAATACTATTTGGTTAATTATCATTATTATTGTAGACTGAAACGTGACTAGGACATTTTCGTAACAGTAATGAGTTGAATGTTGCCTATTCTGTACTCAGTAGAGAGGCCCATCGGGCGCCAGTTGAACAGTTGGACACCTGTCGCTCACCCACCCCCTCCCTCCTTGTTCTGTTCTATTCTATTCTATTCTATTCTATTCAACCCTGACTGCAGCAGCTGCCAACTGACGGCATTACCTTACATCCGCACGACCCTCGACCTCTGTGAGGTTTTGAACAGATTTCTCACGACCGTATACAAACATTTTTATCTTAATATTACTATTAGTAGCATTAGTATTATTATTGGTTGCTTAGTTGAACTGTAGTTGAAGGAACGCAGACACCAACAAGTGCCAAAAGACAGTAAACCATCACTCACACACACACACACACACACACACACACGCGCGCGCACACACACACACGACTCGCAAGAAAAGTGAAAATGGAATGTAAATATACCTACATACCTAGATATAAACAAAACAAATTAAATTAAGCAGCGCTTCGCTTGTGTGCGCTCTCTGAGACAGAGACAAAAGTGCGCGCGGTGATTGGCTGGAGCGAGCGCAGACAACCGCACGCGAATGTTTCATTCATATGCAAATTAGCTACTATAAAGCCCTCACTCTAGCCTCTCATTGATGATCGGCCAGTCCTGTTTGGTTTGTTCACAAATCTATTTACTGTATATTTACGGTTCTGGACGGCGGATCACTGACCAAGCCACATAGTCCGGAATGTCCCCCGCGGCTAGACTCAGAAATGGTTTCGATGTGGAGGAGGAAGCATGTTATGCCGCTAAAGGTGACAGAAAGGTAAAACTATTTTGCGTTGTCTATGAATTTCAAAAAGGAAAAGGAAGTCTGCGGTATGCTTAAACACTATAGTTTTATGTGATTTTCTGCTTCATTAGACTCGAAAACCAAAAGTGGAGAAAAAGAGGCGTGCGCGCATTAATGAAAGCCTGCAGGATCTCAGAACACTTCTAACAGATAACGATGTAAGTTTATCTCCACTTCATTGCCTGTACCACCGACTCGTAGTCAGTTGATAGACAGCCCAAATAGATTGGCTTCACTTTGTAAATTTAAACAAATATTAAAAATGTTAAGACATATTTATCTACTTTTACAATCAGTTGAAGACTAAAATGGAGAATGCAGAGGTGCTTGAACTAACAGTAAAACGAGTTGAGAACATCCTACAGAACCATTCTAGTGGTAAGATGACCCCAACCATAGTTGCACTGCATATTAGGCAATTAGTTTCCATGAAAATTATGTCTTGACTTCTTGACTTCCAGAGTGTGAAACGGTGAATCGAGAGGGCAGTGAAAGATTTGCAGCAGGTTATATCCAGTGCATGCATGAGGTGCACAACTTTGTGTCCACATGCCCGAGTATCGACACCACAGTGGCTGCAGAGCTGCTCAACCATCTGCTTGAGTGCATGCCATTAAATGAGGATCACCTTCAGGAGATGATCATAGAGCTCATATCAGAGCCTTCCTCCTCCAGTCGATCATGGCCAGCTGGAGAGGTGCTAATTCCAGGTGTGTCTGACCTATTCTCAGCACTGTCCCCATCCCCATCCAATCCTTCAAGTGACGACCTCTGCTCTGACCTAGAGGAGACAGAGACTGAAGCAAGTCCTGCATCAGCTGAGGACAGTCTGAACTCCTCCATCATCACACACTCTAAGTTTATGTGGCGGCCATGGTAGAAGTCTCTTCAAAGACCATGCATCTTTATTCATAATTCACTTAATCCTGTATTGGAGCATGCTGGAATTCTCATCTGATTTTCTTGAGAAAATGACTGGAGCTTTAGGATTTTATAAGCACAAGCTGATATATTGGGATAAGACATCATCTTACATCATCATGTATGGAATTCACAGTGAATTTAACATTCCGTTGGATATTTTTTCTTCAGAAACATAATGCCTTAAAGCAAAAATGCTTATTTAGAAATGAATTTCAGATTGAACTGTAATGGTGTATACTAGAGATTGAGAAATTGCTTTGTTTTAGTGGGGCAAAAGATTAGTTTTGTGTCTTTTGTAGAGTTAAAAATCTGTTTTAGACAAAAATGTAGACTGTCACATAGATAAAGTCCATGGCTTTGTGTAGTAGTCATTAAAAAGCATGTTTTTATTGTTTATATACTTTGGGGACTATCTCATCAGTTAGTGAAATAAAAGATAAATGCAGAGGATGCTGATGGAAAGAAAGCATATATACGCTATATATACGCTATACGCTATATATAGTTACATTGTGGTTTGTGGTTACAAATTAAATTATTAAAGCTATATGGTTCATATATATGAATAGTGTGTGTGTATGTTTTCCTTGATAGATGTATACCAGTGCCATCAAATATTTGATGCGGTCAGGTAAGATTAATCTTATCCAGAGATTTTGGATGGATTCCTAAATCAAAGAAAATAATGGAACACTTTAATAATCCTTAAAGTTTAGAGAATGCATAATACCGAGGAGAGGTTATAGTCTGTAGTGTTTAATATTTAGTTATTTACCGAATTTATTCAAATTTTTTCCATTAAATTGATTCCAAATAAAGCTTAAACAAAATTAGCTTTCATCAGATGCATTAATAGAGGTTTGAATAGATAAAGAATACATTGAGTAGGGTGAGGGGTCAGTGCTCGTTGAGATAACAGATGGTGATGAAAACAGATCCCTGGTAACCAAGATGTTTTACACTTAATCAACTGGTTTACTTAAAAAAAATATATATATATTCTACACTGGACACATTTCTAAACAGTTTAGCTTGACACTTTATTAAATCTATTGTATTTGTGAATTTTGTTTATAGAAAAAAAGTTACAAAAAATCACGCACCAGTATTTTATTTAGAATTTACTAAAGCTAAATTTTGAATAGTTTTCCTAGTTTGTTCATAATATTTGCAGATAGTTGTGTCACCTGATGTTTTGGAGGTTTGATATACCAAAACATAAAATATTTCTATTTATAATTTCAATTAACTCAAAATGTATTTACACTAAAAAGGTTTTTATCGAATAAAGGGATACTTGTAATTTCAAATGATTTTAAAAGGCAATAATGCACTTGGACACCAAAATATGCACGCCTTGTCTTTGACCCATATTCAAATCATATAATTAAATAATCAAATAATTGTCAGTTCATTAATTTAATTAACTATGTATGCCAACATTTCCCCTTAATCTTTTAAAACAATTTTTATTTTAGGTCATACAATCTTTGTTGATGCTGCAACAATATAGCAAAAGATCAGTGGATGTCACTCGCTTGTATCATGATGTTTATCAGAAAATTAAAACTGCTGACAGACAAGTGTAGATATCATATTTTATTATTAAAAGGTAGGAATAAAGTGACATGTTTATTTTACTACATTTATGAAAAAGAAAGATGAAAAATACTGACACAAACCAAATTACATGCTTATAAAGACTATCGAACAAATTTGAATAAACTAAATATTACACAGTCACCACTACCATGTGGCTCTTTTGTCATTCAGTCTTTTGCTTCAATAGTTCACAACTCAGAAAAAGATGTAGAGCCAGTTCCAATATTCCTGTACCAGTATTTTAGGTATAGGAACAGCTTCAAACCATTTACAGAATGGTACACATAATAAAGCTAGTTTCCTCCACTCGGAAAACTACACTCTTAAAATAAAGGTGCTTCACGATGCCACAGAGGAACCTTTTTGTATAAATGGTTCCATAAAGAACCTTTAACATCTGAATAACTTTTGTGTTTCACAAAATGTTCTTTGTGGTGAAAGAAGGTTCTTCAGACTATAAAAAGGTAAGGAAAAGAAAGTTATTTTAAGAACCTTTAACTAAATGGTTCTTTGTGGAACCAAAAAATGGTTATTCTATGGCATCGCTTGAATAACCTTTTGAAGCACCTTTATTTTTAAGAGTGTAGTGCCCTGACATCTTTGTTGAATGACTGCATTGTGACTAGAACATTTAAATAACCAAAAGAAGACATGAAAGAAAGGGGAAGAGAAAGGAAGAAAGATAAGTATGGTAATTTTTTTATGACTTACAATAGACATCTACAAAAATATTAGTTTCCATGATTTGACATCCCTGAAGACATGCAACAATACTTGCTGTCCTCTGACAAAATGACGAATCAAAATAAAAGATTAGACTGGTCACGGGTTATTGGCAGCATCTTATTAGGCTAGAATGGTCCCCAAATATACAATATGGCAGTGTTTCATTTCCTGGTTTTGATTTTCATCAAAATGCAATCATATTGGCTCATATACTTTTGTGAACAAGTATTGGAAAAACTATAAAGACACAGAACCACTGATCAAGTTAGGCCCATGTGATACCAGTTACATTCAATCAGAATGCACATGTGAACAGCATCTTTGGGTTAATCAGTCAGATACCTGGCATACTTTTGCCTATGCACACACACGCACACGCATAAATAAACATATTCATAATCTTTTAAAATGACAAAGGAAATTAGAGTAGATAGCCCCAGACAATTTTACTTTGTGTGTACAGGTAGGAATCTGAAAGGTCCTATTGCCCTCTGCTGGCTGAGATTAGTTGAAAGTTTTCAGATTATACCCTAGGTTGCTCCTCTTCCATTGAATGAGGCCTCCTCCATCTTGTAACACTTCTCCTCCCAAAATGCCCAACTCCATATCCGGTAAGTCTTCTTCTAGCGGGGCAGAGACATCATTCTCGCAGTACATACTCTCCTACACAAACACATGCAAGTCCTTCAGCTGTACTCTTACCATTCAGTAAACACAAGCGCTGCCTTCTGTAAGCATTGAAATGAAACTCAAAATTGGCTGACTCATGGTGCTATTATAGGCAGGAATTCTTAATGGTCCCTCACTTGAACTATTAGCACTCTTCGTGTGAACTGCATGAGAAAATCTACAGCTTCAGATTCCACAGAAGTAATAACCTTAACATGTTGGCAAGGGGAACATATGATGTTCCCAGGGTCCCATGTTTCCCAGATTTATATAGCACATAAAGGAACACATGAAAAAGGGTCATATGTTCCCGGGTCATGCTGTATGTTCCCTAGATAGATATATTGTGAATTTTTAAAATGTATAGATTGTGAATTAAAAAAAAGTCTACACAATCTGCCTTACCAGATAGATCCTTAATATTGTGCAAGAGTACACATTCTATTGCAGTTGTATGGCTGATTTGTTTTTGCATCGTGCTTGAACTGTCTAGAACAGTGGCTCTCAAACTGTTTCAGGAGGAGGCCCCCTTGTGTAGGGTAAATTATTTTGTGGCCCCCTAAAAGAAAACTCATGACGAAAACATCCTCAAACTTACAAATTTTTGATTGTACCAAAAACAAATACATTTTTACAATGCTGGAACAACAATTCTGTTTGTAGCCTTATGTCTCCGATGTTGAATATACAAAATTGGTTAAAGTCTACATTTCATAAAATATAACAAATTTATATAAAAGAGTTTTGATGGTTAACAATATTTTTTTCTGATAAATGCAACAAAAGTATTTAATACTGAACAGTTATTTATGATGTGCGTAGTAGATCAATACTGAAAAGTTCATTTACATTTGATTTGTAAAAAAGTGCATTAAACTTCTTACATTTTAATGGAGTAAATTAAGTTTGGTTTGCAATTTGAACAGCAATCTGTTTGTTTTTTCAGCAATCTGTTTTTTTGAAGAAACATAAAAATTTTGCTCTAAAAAAAAAAAAAAAAATTTTTTCAATATAGAAGACATATACAATATTATACAAGTTTTACAATATAAAAGAAATCCTGCAATGCAGATTTTGCTCCTCCCCGACCATCACTCGGCACATATCCCGATCGCGTGAGGCTTTTTACATTTGGCTATTCGCAGGGCTGCAAGATACGATGCTTGCTGTGCTTTCTCGTGTATTGTCGTGATGTGGTAGTCAGTCATACCTTTTGCTTGACGTATTCTTCTTTCTTCCTCTGAAAAGAAATTCTTACTTTTATTTGCATGCTCCGGATGAATTGTTGTGGCATGTCGGTTGAGTTTCAGTGCTTCAACGGATAAAATCTTCAAGCACAGTGTGTACTGTGTTCTGCCATCACTATATTCCATAATGTCATATTTTATGTACGAGTCGTCAAATTTAAGCAGTTTAGTTTTTTCACCCTGGGCTCTTCTGTATTTACCTTCTCAGCTGAGACACTGCATCCTCTATCTAAAAACTAGTACATTTTAAATAGTCTTAGCACTTATCAGCGTGTTCATGTCATTGTGTTCACTAGTACGTCAATGGTTTGGTGATGTTTCAGTGTAGTGTGCTGTGCATAATTGATATTATGTTTTAAATATTTATATATTTTTTTAAATACATCATAGTTCAGACAGGAAAATCCTGACTTGCATAGCTAAAATAATTTAAAAAAATGTCATATTCTAGAATTTCTTTGCGGCCCCCCTAGTGCCATCTGGTGGCCCCCCATGTGAATCATGAAGCAGCCTGAAAAAATTGTTATATGAATTTCCAAAAAGAATCAAATAATGTTTTTTTTTTCTTTTCTATATCGCCCACCCTTAGAGTCACATATCATGACATTGATGGCATTGGTAATGCTCCTTTCCTCATCCAGGGGTGCTGATCAATTAGTTTTCGACGCTGTTCTGAAGAGAAACGTGGCTGGTTCTTCTGCAAGCGCCTTAAACGCTCTCGGTCTTCACCCAGAATATTTTCCATATCCCTGTCCCAAAACACCAACACACTTACAACAAAGCTTATTGTTTTTTTATGTTTAAGGTCCAAATGAAATCAAAATTCACATTATTTACTTTGTAAATTCACACTGCTAGTCTTGGGGTGAAATTAATACACTGAAAAAAACAACTTTGTAATCTTGGTAATTTTTCTCAAAATCTAAAAATTTGCTTTTGCTCTGAAATGGCATTCCTTCATTGATGACATCAGTTTCATAGCTTGGGAAGAGTATCCTTAACCATTCCCTTCAAACCATTAGTTTGCTGTGAGAAAGAGATGGCAGCGATGTGCACTAAAATAAAACCCTGCCCTCGATTCAATATTTCGTTTCAGGAAGTATGTCAATACCGAAGAAATGTGGGAGCAACGTCTGGTTCAGACAGACTTTAAGCACTCACAATGCAGAGCTTTAAAAACTTTTCCGTTGTGCTAATTTACCTAGGAATTATTTACTGAAAAAAAAAATTGTCATCATTTACTCATTGATTGATCAGCTCAGTTATAATAAGCTCAGTGAAGTCCATTCAATTAAAAATTGAATGTGTGAATAAAAGCCTATATTAAATATGTTCATATCATATAAATATATTGTCTCCTTTCAGGAGACTTAGATTGTAAAATAAATTAAAATGAATCAAGTGGTTTAATACGTTTATGTCCTTTTCAAAATTGAGATGTTTTGGCGGAATGGATTTTCAACTGAGGTACAGAAATCTCTAAGGATTCATAAAAAATATCTTCATTTGTGTTTCACGAATGAACAAAAGTCTTATGAGTTTGGAATGGGTTGAGGGTGAGTAAATTATGACAATTTTCAGTTTTGGGGAACTTTACCTTTAAACACCAAATTCCCCCTTCTCCCAATACAGACAGAATTGACTCTCACCTTGATAGCACTTGATAGCTCATCGCGATACAGTCATCCTCATTGGCCGTAAGTCTCCAAACAGGCTCTTGAAGAACATACTTAAAGTTCTCCTCCTGTTTCTTTATTATGTGATTGTTCTCTGAGGGGTCCCCACTGCCAAAATACTTGCTTGTGTTGCTTCCTGCTCAGGAAGAGAAAATGCAAAAGAAGTTTAGTTTTCTGAGCTGATACTATAATACATTATGATATATTTTAATTCTGACTGGTATGACTTATCTATTATAAAGAACTGGTTGCTCATGACATAGACACTGTAAACGCCGTGCCACCATATTGGCATATTGTGGAGCCAGTAGATGCTGATATGGCAGAGCCCATGCCGAAATGAGAGTCTTCCTGCAACAATATTTCCAACACGCTGCTGGATGAGGAGTGGTCACCACAGTGGCCACCGTTCCCTGACCAACATGCCTGGAAGTGTAGCCGGAGAAAATCAGGCAAAAGATGGAATTCGTGATTCAAGTGTGCAAGGTGTGTGAGCTTAAATTTGTTCAAATATTTGTAGCTCTTTACCTGCTGTAAGTCATCCATTGCAGAAGAAGTAACTACTGATGGATGTGTTGTTTTTGTCCTGTACTAAAGTGAAATTACCCTGTGAGCTGGACTGGGGTGCTACGGTATGAGAGTCCTGTTTTTCCTCCATCTGAAGCAGGTCCAGCTGCAATGGTGAACTACACCAGGGGGGGGGGGGTGACAGAGTGTGTGGGGTCAGATGTCATTCCATACTGAAAATGTGTCTGGGGTGTAAATGCTGGTTGCTGGGAAGTGAAGAAGGCATGGGTCTGAAAGCACTGGTGGGTACTGCAGCTTTGAGGGTTTTGATGGTGCTGTAGGCTTGTTGTGGCTGAAATGCTTGTTGGCCAGTGTAGGCTTGTTGAGGTTGCATGGGTTCCTGGATATTGAAGGCTTGTTGGGTCTGAAAGAGAGCATTGTGTGCTTGCTGGGTGTCAGCATAGAATGAAGTGTGAGGTGCTGTGTCGATCTGTGGCAATATAAAACTGGAAAAAAACAATGCTACAACTGGTGTGACTAATGGGTTAGGATATGTAGCAGCAGTTACATCTTTGTTACACAAGTTACATCTTTCAAAGACGTTTCTCAACAGTTGCTTCAATATTGTGAAAGATCCATCCACAAACATGAATATAAAATAAGTTGTTGATTAATATTTAATATTGAATAATGCTAAAATGAAATACATGTCATTGCTAAGAATAGTTTGACTAACTTAAAGTCAGGCAATTAGCTTACTTCATATTCTAGCTTGTCATCATAAAAAACAAATGTTCTCATTTGTCACATTTCTGACATGATTAGACCAGAAACTTGAATATGAATATACAAGGTCCAAGATCCCAAGCTAATTCTAATCACTAATCTCCATTATGGTCACGGACACGAACCTTTCATCAACATCTTGAAACACACAGTTTGGTGTGTGTGTGTGTTGTGGTGAAGATTCTCATATCAGGTGGAATACTTTGTGCTGCAAATTACAAAAAATAAATGTATCAAAAGACACAACCTATTTAGTTATCATAATAGCTTGGAACCTAAGCACATAAGGGCAAGAGCAACTGTGTGTAATTACCTTCATATCCAGAGTGAACTCTCTCAGCCAGTATGAGGCAGCAGAAATGTTCCTCAGAGAGCTCTGAGTCTTGAACCTTCATCAAATATGGAGTCATCCTGAATGGATAGTACTGTTGATCTCCCTCCTCCTTTTTACCACCACTACACAAACAAACAAACAAAACAAAACAAAACACAAAAGCACATTTTAAATCTAATTTCAAACCTAGTCTTGCATCACCAGACTTTTGACTAAAAGCATAATGCCTTGAACTGTTATTGAACTTAACAGCCCAAATAAATATGAATCATTTGATTGGCAATTATCATTTGATTAAAGTTTTTTTTTCACCTGATATTTAGGGGCTTTAGATAAGCTAAACATTTCACATAACATTGATAAAACTGCCAGGTCCTGTAGATTTGCATTATATAATATTAAGAAGATCAGGCCCTTTCTTTCGAAACATGCAACACAACTCCTTGTTCAGGCTCTTGTTCTGTCCAGACTTGACTATTGCAATGCTCTCTTGGCAGGTCTTCCAGCCAGTTCCTTCAAACCTGTAAAATTAATTCAAAATGCTGCTGCAAGATTAATCTGTCATGTCCCTTTACCTAAATTCATTACTTCAGACTTATGTGCCCTCTAGAAGCTTGCATTCTGCAAGTGATTGATGCATTATTGTGTCATCCCAAAGAGGCACAAAATCACTTTCACAGACGTTTTCATTAACTGTTCCCACCTGGTGGAATGATCTTCCCAACTCAATCCGAGCAGCTGAATCCATAGCCATCTTCAAGAAACACCTCTCTTTCATCTTTATTTGACCCTCTAACTCTAGCAATCTCTATTCGGATTCAATTTTATCTATCGGTCTTCTTATATATATATATATATATATATAAACACACACTTGATCTTCTATCAATTGCATACATAAAAGCATCTGCTAAATGACTAAATGTAAAAAACATAACAATGTTAATGTATTTGATCTTGGTGCAACAGATCTGCTATGCTGCTGCAACAGCAGAGACTTGTTTCTGCCCATACATCCACAACATGCTGCTCTGATTATGTAGGAAATACACATAACATACATGAATAAACCCCATAGTATACACGATTACCCCGTAGCAGATCTATATATACATGTGGAGCTGGGGAAGGTGAAGGGTTTCTGAAGCACGCTGCAACTGCTACTACAAGTAATAGAACATTATTTCAATGTTGAGCAGCAAGCTCATTGGCTGTTGATACAGGAGAGAATCAATCAGCTGTGGCTTGAATACAGCTGATCCATGGGTCCGTTACCGTTTGACCACAGTACTAAATATAACATTCCTCCAGAACACCAGAGGTATATCCATTTTAATGTTAGCATATTCAAAACGGCTTTGTATGTTCTTCTGTTCAGCAAGATGCCCCGACATGAATGCCACGGTTGTTTAGTGTTCTTCTTATACTCTGCATTGCAATGTTTTTCCTCCTTTCATCTGGACATCTTGCAAGTCTTTGGCAAGAAACTGATTATTTTTTTTAGTTACTCTGATCGAATATTTTATTCCCCTTGACGATGTTGTGTTTTTTCTTGTGATGATGTAATTATGTCAGATTGAGTTAGACCTATAGGACTGCACCATCTAGAGTTTGGACTCTAGATTAATCTCTAGAACTTTGGATTAATATGTATTATATTTATCATCTGTGAAAGGCATAGGACCATAAAATGTTTGTCCAATCAAAATGTTCAGTCCACACATTATGATGGACTGTCCTGCCTGCCTGTTAAAATATGTATTTGCATACCTTTGCACACCCTGTTTGCACAGACATGATACGTCATCAGCATATTCCAGAGAGAAAGAAAGGCTCTATTATTGTAATATTATGCGCTTTTGTACTGTAATATTTTCTCACCGGTGAATGAGACATGAGGTAATCTGACAGCGTTGCATTCAACCCTCCACCAACGCCATCTGTCATTGTGTTGCTGATTATCCTCTGTTCTGCCTGTGCACATTCATGTGTTTTGGAGGAGGCAGGCTTGAGTGATTATGCAAGGAGGATGGGATCTTACGCTTTCAGAGCTAGCTTGCTATTGCTAGCCTTTTCAAAATCGCCTACTCTACCTTTAAATAATATACTAGCCAGTCAATCTTACTGAAATATTATTGTACAAAACTTGTCAGCCAGAGTGTGAAATATGCATTAGACAATCAATAGCCTGTCACTATTTCAAACCTACCGGACTACATCTATGCTTGTAAGATAGCTACTAAATAAATGGCAATGTGAAATGATACTTTTGCACTTACAGTTATGAACACGTAATGTAAATATGTGTTTGTATAATAGTGCTTGATTCAAGTCTGTCTGACCTGATTTGACAGAAGAAGGATTTCTCCTGTATGAACTTAGTCGATGAGTCTGAAAAACAGCGAACAAGATAAACGTGAACAAAAATAATGCCAGACTTGGGGAGATAGAGAGCAAATAAATGAGGAAACCTCATTTCTTCACGTTTCTTCAAAGACAAAACCATTTACTGTATAGAACCACAATTTGTTCTAAACGGTTTTGTATTTTGAGTTATCCTTTTAATCAGACACTTTTTAGCCTCAAATCAAATATTGTAATGTGAAATTTTAAATCAATTTTAAATCAGAGCTGGGGTGCGATTCCAAATAGCACTGCTAGCCAACAATTTAAAGTTCTATCAATACCAACACAGTTAAACGATTCAGGTTTTTTGAATGGGATTACACGTGTAGTTGGCAAAATGTTTTTTAATAAATCAGTTCAGTGCACTGTGCATGTAGACTGACCTGTTCCGGTGCACATGCTCCAAGATGGAAGTCTGTATGGTGTTGTAAAACTGTAGAACACACGGACGTCACATATAGTGTCAGAAACTCCACAAACCTTCTGTATTTGAAATAATCTTTTCTGTAGTTCAAAATTCCTGCAGCCTGTTCAGAAATGTACACAATCTTTCCTGTGATCAGGGACACTGCAACTGCAGAAATATACTTTGGACACAAAAACACCACTTTTTAGACATTTCTTTTAGAGTATGTTCCTCTGTCACATAATGAGCTCAGGAAGTGTGCTGTATCCAATTGACCATATGCACGGAGCGCTATTTAGAACTTCCGGATAAAGATAAACCAGCTCGCAGAGGTGGAAAGTAACGAATTACATTTACTCGCGTTACTGTAATTGAGTAGCTTTTTTGTGTACTTGTACTTTTTTAAGTAATATTTTTAATCTGTAATTTTACTTTTACTTAAGTATATTTTGTGGGAAGTATTGTACTTCGCTACATTTTAAAACTCATTCGTTACTGAGTAAAAAAAAATCGCTCCGTGGAAACTACTGCAGCAAATAATGGGCAGAAGAAGAAACTGGCGCTAAAATCACAAGAAAGATGCAGACGAACAAGACAGGCGTTAATGGTGCAGACCCAGCTGAAAACCAGACCCTGTCGTATTCTGCTGAAGTTGAACTCAAAGGAATGAAGTGAACCCCTGGCCATATTCATGCTCTATTATGCAGTGTTAGCTGTCTTTGCCTCGGGAGACCGAACTAGCAGCTTATAAATATATCGACATCGCCCGTCGCAAGCATGTAGAAATAAGGTAAATACTTGCATCGTTGCATTGGTGGTTAAAATGAAGCTTTGACGGTTTAGCAAAAGGTTTTGCACAAATGAGCCAAAAAGACAGTGGTGCAGGGTGTGCAATATCGTCTGCGAAAATATAGTAATTGTTTTAACGATGTGCGATTTGACATTATTTGATTTTGACATAAAATGCGTTTAGAATGATCACAAAATTGAAGATATAGAAGCAGAAAATGTATATATTTATATAATTTAATATAGTAAGTCAACATCACATGAAGAATGCCGTTTTTCTCAAAAAATCACCATGATTACATAGGCCTGTAGTTTTTCTTTTTACACAGTTAAAAAAACAAGAAGTTAATTAAGAGACTTACGTTTTAGACACATTGCCTGTTTTTGCTCTATTTCGACAACAAAAATATTTCCATACACAGTTTTGCTTCTCTGACTCTGAGCAATGACGTGTTTTGTTCCTGAATGAATTAACCGTTTAAATGATTCTGTTCAACGCAATGACTCCCTTATCAGTGACTTGCTGACACCTACTGGTGGTTCTAATTTAACATTTAAAGTATCTTTTGATTTATTTATTTTTAATTTCAAATGACTATTTAACATTTGTGACCCTGGCATGGAGCACAAAACCAGTCTTAAGTCACTGGGGTATATTTGTAGCAATAGCCAACAATATATTGTATGGGTTAAAATTATACATTTTTCTTTTATGCCAAAAATCATTAGCATATTAAGTAAAGATCATGTTCCATTAATGTATTTAGTAAATTTTCTACTGTAAATATATCAAAACTAAGAGCTTAATTTGAACAACTTTAAAGGAGATTTTCTCAATATTTGGATTTTTTGCACCCTCAGATTCCATATTTTAAAATATTGTCCGATCATAACAAACAATACATCAATGGAAATATGATTTATTCAGCTTTCAGATGATGTATAAATCGCAATTTAGGAAATTGGTTTTCTGGTTCAGGGTCACATTTTATGTCTTATTTATCTAAACATTATTTCTGCATTTGTAACTGCAGGCTAAATGCATTCATGTCAGTGTGTAATACATCTAAATGCCACTTCAGATGAAGCTTCTGCGTTTCCTCTGCATTGCAAAGATGAATTTTGTTGATACTGATTTAATTTGCCTGGTAACAGCCCAAATGTCTTATTATTCTAATTAACCGATTCATTTAATTAAAAACACCTAGTTTGAGATTTATAGGCCTATCCCAGGGGTGTCAAACTCAGTTCCTGGAGGGCCACAGCCCTAAAGAGTTTAGTTCCAACCCTGCTCCAACACACAAACCATGTAGTTTTCAAATAAGCCTAAATGATTAGTTTAGCTGTATCAGATGTGTTTAATTAGGGTTAGGGCTGTGGCCCTCCAGGTACTGAGTTTGACATCTTTGGTCTATCCCATTTTTCCCTCCCTCCCATTGTTAAAATTTAACTAAGTAATTTTTACTCTGAGTAAATTTTAAATGAGCTACTTTTTACTTTTACTTTAGTAGATTTTTAGACTGGTACTTTTACTTGTACTTAAGTAAAATTTCAGTAATGTAATGGTACTTTTACTTGAGTACAATATTTTTGTACTCTTTCCACCTCTGCCAGCTCGTAATCTTCCGGGGAAGCTCAGTTTGTTTATATGTGCTATAGCCTATATATTGCATTGCATTGCAAGTTTCATTTTATTAAAGAACTTTAATCCCAGGAAAGTACCCAGACACATATAACTGTACATTTGAATGCTGACAAATAAACACTATCGTAACCGTTTGGGTAGTTAGGCTAATCTCTTAAACAACATCATAATAGTATTCTCGATAATCAATATTTTATTATTATAGCCATAATTTTTTTTTTTTATCTCATACATTTTTAAAGCCTTTAGCCTATTATTTCTCAACTATTAACATTATTAAATGTTCACTTTTAATTCATGAAGACGACATGAAGAAATGTGACAAAAACGTATCTCGGCGAAAAATAAAGTCTTTTTAAGATGAAAATGAATTTATCGTTATAACCAGGAGATGGAAGCAGAGGACCAATCATTGACTGCAGCTGACATTTCAACTCTATTTTTTCACGTCTTTTTATTTATTAGAAAATACATATTATAACTAATTTTTATAACGGTTTGGCGTGTGTGGTAGAGATGAAAGAATGGATGTCTGTGTTTCACTCCGTCTAGAATCGCGCTTCCGCGGCTCCGTATGCTTTCAACTCGTTTTTTTTTTCTCGAGCAAGAGACTAAGATATTCACGTTACATGATTTGACTAATTTTTACTTAGAGAGGGCTGACAGCGCACCCAGAGGCGTCATGTCCTTTGAAAGGGAGGGTTTTGAGCAAAGCGGAATTGATGCAGCTTTCAAAAGACAAAAATAGCCGATTAATATTTTCTATATTTAATACAATCGCAACCGGTGTAATTAGAACGTTCAGTGCGCCATATCATCAGCTGCTTAATTAAAATCAGCGTTCGCTGGCTGGCGCTGAGTCAGAGACAAATGCGTTTTTACCAACAACAAAAAAAAAACACGGTGCTAAGGGGGGCCTTAACAGTTCAGAGGGGGTGCTAAAAAAATGATTTAAATTGAGAGAAAGTAATGAACGCTTAAACCAGTGGTTCTCAACCCGCGGCCCGTCACGAATCCCAATGCGGCCCACCATGCTGAACATAATTAAAAAATTACATTCAGTTTTACAATTCATTTTAGTTTTTACATCAATTAAAAAATTTACAAATATATAATGTTGTTGTTATGTAAAATTATTTAGTTTTTCATATATTATTTGCAGACCTATTTAGGCTACTCACGTATTTAATGTTATGCATTTAACGAACACATACAAGCGAGCACTTAGGCAAAATTAAATTCAAATAGTCATCAGTTCTGTAAAATTGAGCATCAGAATGGACACATTTGTTAAGGGAGAAAACGAAATGTGGAAAATACCAGCGAAGGAACGCATTGAAACAAGAATAGTCACAGCATCAGCGGTGAAGAGAGTGCTGGACTTTCGGTTTGCCTTTATCGGAAAAAAGGACTTTCGACCACTGAGCAACAGTCCAGTTCTTTTTCTCCTTAGCCCATGAAAGGATGCTTCTGACGATGTTTCTGTTTCAGAAGTGGCTTGGTAGCCCTTTTCCTGAAGATGTCTGAGCGTGGTCACTCTTGATACACTGATACCAGCTTCAGTTCACTCCTTGTGAAGCTCTCCCAAGGGTTTGAATCGGCTTTGCTTGAGAGTATTCTCAAGCTTGTGGTGATCATGTTGCTTGTGTACATTTTCCTAACCAATTTCTTCCAGTCAACTTTGCATTTAATATGCTTTGATACAGCACTCCTTGAACAGCCACCCCTTTCAGTAACGATCCTCTATGACTTACCCTCTTTGTGGAGGGTGTCAATGAGTGTCTTCTGGACCATTGCCAAGTCAGCAGTGTTCCCCGTTATTGTGGTTTCAAAGAACAAGAGATACCAATCATTTATACTGTATGGATGGTCATTTATTGAAACTCAAATGTAAATATTCTAATATTTTGAGATACTGATTTTTGACTTTCATTAGCTGTAACCTCTTATCATCAAAATAAAAAAAACTTGTTTTACTTTACATGTAATGAATCTAAAATATATGAAAGTTTCTCTTTGTGAACTTTTTGACCATATTCAAATTTTCTGAGATGCACCTGTATGTTCAAAATATGAGCAAGAATGCAATTTTCCCAGAACATTCAAACGATTGCAACTGTAACATTTCTTTTATATAACAGTTAATCAAAAAAGGTAATATTAAGTTAACATTTTTAATGTAGCCTACATTTTAAACACAATATTGTCAATTATATTTTACAACAAAATAATAATAGCTCCAGTGAAAACAGTGACAGAACTGGTGTGTGTCTCCAAGTAACAACGATGTTTCATTAGTGAAAGAATCTGCAGCTTTAAACGATTTGGAGAGTCAGTAATTAATAACCCATTTATAACTACTAATTTGCTTCATTACTGAATGAATGAATGACGTGATGCTTTTATTATTAAGGCAGTACCTACTTGCAATTTTAGTTTTAAATCTACAAGTTTCACTTCGTTTTTCCATCACTTATTGCTTTATTTATTATATTAATAATACACTCAATGGCATGTTAAGAATATGACATAAAACATGATATGCAATTAATAAGGCTAGAAAAATGTTGCCTCCCTAAATTAAAAAAAATGCTCCTGTAAATACATTTTAGGGGGAAATACGGTCCCTTAATGGAAAAGATGTGACTGTGGTCTAAGTGGGGGTATATAAGAATGTTAAATGCCCCAGGGGGTATGCCACTGTAAAAAGTTTGAGAACCACTGCTCTTGTACATGTATGGGTAAATCTTATATACATTTATGCATTTAGCAGACGCTTTTATCCAAAGCGACTTACAGTGTATTCAGGCAATACATTTTTTTTATCAGTATGTGTGTTCCCTGGGAATTGAACCCACAACCTTTTGCGCTGCTAACACAATGCTTTACCACTGAACCACAGGAAACATGGCTTATAATAATACTGTATGTGTAACAGCTTAAGTTAATTCGTTTTTCTTATATGTTTCCAAAGGCTTAATTGTGTTTTAACTGTTTTAACAGGCTTTTTTTTATTTTTTATTAATTTAATTATCAAACACACACACACACACCCGCAGCAGTGGGCAGCCATTTTTGCCGCGGCGCCCGTCGAGCAGTTGGGGGTTCAGTGCCTTGCTCAAGGGTCCCACCTCAGTGGTGGGTATTGAAGGTGGAAGAGAGCGCTGGTTATTCACTCCCCTAAACTACAATCCCTGCCAACGATCGAGACCTTTTGGTTATAAGACCGACTCTCTAACCATTAGCCCTCAACTGCCCCATATTTTGCCTTTATCAGTTCTAATATTATGTCACTAAATATTTATAGATGTAAACCTTTGTAACACTTTATTTTAAGGTGTCCTTGTTACACATGCTACACGTACTTACTATTATAATAACAATGGACCTTTTTCACATTTCCGGGTTTCTCAGCAGCGGAAGTCGTCATAGTTGGGTTAACTTGAAGAGCAGTGAATGGGAGAGTACAACAAATATTGTTTTGCATTCCCATTTGCTTAAATAGCTAAATAAAAACTCTACGACAGTGTTTTCATGACTTTCAATAAAAGGAAAAAAATTGAGAAAGACTGATTCTGATAACGGCAGTCAGAAGAGTAAACAATTTCAAATGTACCGTCCCTCCCATAGACGCTGCATTAGAAATACCCTCGCATTAGCGTTAAAATTTTTTTGTAATTTGATGCAAAAGTAATATAATACAAAGAATAGTGTTATAAATGTACATAGATTAAAAAAAATACAAATATGAAAAACTTTTGAGGATTTACGATTCTGATGACCGTTAAAAGCGTCATCATTGTCTTGTGAAAAGGGTCCATTAATTATGCAAAATTACATGCAATTAACCCTAAGGCAAACCCTAATCCTAATCATATAGTAAGTGCATGTAGTTAATCAACATTACCCAGTACTTAAATTAATAATAACACTGTAAAAGACACCTTAAAATAAAGTGTAACCCAAATATTTTTTTTTTTACTTTGGATGTTCAGAAAATCTTATGTTTTTCCAACCCGTATTCCGGAAATGTTGGGAACATATTTTTTTTTTTTTTGAATAAATTGAAATCACATGATCCAATATTTTATTCACAATAGAACATATATAACATAAATGTTTAAACTGATACATTTTAACATTTATGCACAAAATGAGATCATTTCAAATTTGATGCCTGCTACAGGTCTCAAAATAGTTGGGACAGGGGAAGGTTGCATGGTGTAGCATCTCCTCTTCTTTTCAAAACAGTTTGAAGACGTCTGGGCAACGAGGTTATGAGTTTCTGGAGTTTTGGTGTTGAATTTGGTCCCATTCTTGCCTGACATAGATTTCCAGCTGCTGAAGAGTTTTTTGTCATTTATGAAGTATTTTTCCTTTAATGATGTGCCAAATCTTCTCTATAGATGAAATATCTGGACTGCATGCAGGCCAATTCAGCACCCGGACTCTTCTACGATGAAGCGATGCTGCTGTAATAGCTGCTGTATGTGGTTTTGCATTGTCCTGCTGAAATACACAAGGCCTTCCCTGAAATAGACGTAGTCTGGAGGGGAGCACATGTTGCTCTAAAACCTTTATATAGCTTTCAGCATTCATGGTGCCTTCCAAAACATGCAAGCTGCCCATACCGTATGCACTTATGCACCCCCATACATCAGAGATGCTGGCTTTTGAACTGAACGCTGATAAAACACTAGAATGTCTCCCTCTTTAGCCCGGAGGACACGGAGTCTGTGATTTCCAATAACAATGTCAAATTTGGACCCATCTGACCATAGAACACTTTTCCACTTTGAAACAGTCCATTTTAAACAAGCCTTGGCCCACATGACACAACGGCGCTTCTGGACCATGTTCACATATGGCTTCTTTTTTGCATGATTGAGCTTTAGTTGGCATCTGCAGATGGCACGGCGGATTGTTTTTGCCAACAGCAAAGGTCTTCGGCCTTGTCCCTTACGCACAGAGATTTCTCCAGTTTCTCTGAATCTTTTGATGATGTTATGCACTGTAGATTATGAGATTTGTAAATCCTTTGCAAATTGACGTTGAGGAGCATTGTTTTTAAAATATTCCACAATCTTTTTATGCAATCTTTCACAGATTGGAGAGCCTCTGTCCATCTGTACTTGTGAGAGACTCTGCCTAAGACATCTCTTTTATAGCTAATCATGTTACAAACCTGATGTCAATTAACTTTTATAAATAAATAAATTAGTGGCTAGATGTTCTCCCAGCTCATTCTTTTCAAAATGTCTTGCATTTTCAGCCCTTTGTTGCCTCCTTGCCAACTTTTTTGAGACCTGTAGCAGGCATAACATTTGAGCTCATGAAATGAGCTCATTTAGTGGATAAAAGTGTAAAATGTATCAGTTTAAAACATTTGTTATGTTCTCTATGTTCTATTGTGAATAAAATATTGGCTCATGTGATTTGAAAGTCTTTTAGTTCTCGTTTTATTCAAATTTTAAAAACGTCCCAACATTTATGGAATTTGAGTTGTAAATCATTATAGTCTTTAGGGGTTGAATCATTTTGATTGCAGCTGTGTGTGTGTATGTGTGTATATATATAGATTATAGATTTATTGTTATAGATTTATCCGGGATATGGGTTCGGAATAAGTAGTGCATCCAATGTGTCTGCATCCAATGTGTGCATCCAATGTGAACTGTTTAAAAGTTGTGTATGTGTGTGCTACTTACAGCATTTTGAGAGCGTAAAGTGTGCTTGCCCGGCCCTTGATACGTTTGTCAGGAGGGAGGTGATATTTCAGCTCTTTTAAGGTCTTAAAAAGCTGCTTTTGAGTCTTGGTCTTTGCTGACTGTTCACTACTGCAGAGACAATACAGATCCAAAAATACACTAGTGGTAATCCTATTGTACCTAACTGTATTTCTTAAAAGGGGTCAGTGCATGTTTTTCAATGTAAAACATTCTCTAACGTCCTTAATCAACACTCCCTCACTAGTTCAAAAAGAGGAGCTGACTGACTTCTTCATTAAGTGATTCAACAGTATTATAGGTATATAAAGTGGGGCAAAAAAGTATTTAGTCAGCCACCAATTATGCAAGTTCTCCCACTTAAAAAGATGAGAGAGGCCTGTAATTTTTATCATAGGTATACCTCAACTATGAGAGACAAAATAAGAAAAAAAATCCAGAAAATCACATTGTAGGATTTGTAAAGAATTTATTTGCAAATTATGGTGGAAAATAAGTATTTGGTCAATAACAAAATTTCATCTCAATACTTTGTTATATACCCTTTGTTGGCAATGACAGAGGTCAAAAGTTCTCTGTAAGTCTTCACAAGGTTTTCACACACTGTTGCTGGTATTTTGGCCCATTCCTCCATGCAGATCTACTCTAGAGCAGTGATGTTTTGGGACTGTCGCTGGGCAACACGGACTTTCAACTCCCTCCAAAGATTTTCTATGGGGTTGAGATCTGGAGACTGGCTAGGCCACTCCAGGACCTTGAAATGCTTCTTACGAAGCCACTCCTTCGTTGCCCGGGCGGTGAGGTTTTCACTCAAAATCTCACGATACATGGCCCCATTCATTCTTTCCTTTACACAGATCAGTCGTCCTGGTCCCTTTGCAGAAAAACAGCCCTAAAGCATGATGTTTCCACCCCCATGCTTCACAGTAGGTATGGTGTTCTTTGGATGCAACTCAGCATTCTTTCTCCTCCAAACACGACAAGTTGAGTTTTTACCAAAAAGTTATATTTTGGTTTCATCTGACCATATGACATTCTCCCAATCCTCTTCTGGATCATCCAAAGGCTCTCTAGCAAACTTCAGACGGGCCTGGACATGTACTGGCTTAAGCAGGGGGACACGTCTGGCACTGCAGGATTTGAGTCCCTGGCGGCGCAGTGTGTTACTGATGGTAGCCTTTGTTACTTTGGTCCCAGCTCTCTGCAGGTCATTCACTAGGTCCCACCGTGTGGTTCTGGGATTTTTGCTCACAGTTCAATGTCATGTTAACTGTGAAGGAATTTGAGTAATGCCTGTATGAATGTCAATGAGTGCTATAATGCATTGTGACAGACTTTGCCATTCATTTTCTCCCAAATTCTACAGTAAAACCCAGTGAAAGTTAACACACACAGAGTCTTGGGTGTCCTGAAGAAGAATGCATTCCAATTTTATCGTTAACTGTGAAGGAATTTGAGTAATGCCTGTATGAATGTCAAGGAGTGCTATAATGCATTGTGACAGATTTTGCCATTCATTTTCTCCCAAATTCTACAGTAAAACCCAGTGAAAGTTAACACACACAGAGTCTTGGGTGTCCTGATGAAGAATGTATAGAAAATGTCATGTTAACTGTGAAGGAATTTGAGTAATGCCTGTATAAATGTCAAGGAGTGCTATAATGCATTGTGACAGATTTTGCCATTCATTTTCTCCCAAATTCTACAGTAAAACCCAGTGAAAGTAAACACACACAGAGTCGTGGGTGTCCTGAAGAGGAATGTATAGAAAATGTCATGTTAACTGTGAAGGAATTTGAGTAATGCCTGTATAAATGTCAAGGAGTGCTATAATGCACTGTGACAGACTTTGCCATTCATTTTCTCCCAAATTCTACAGTAAAACCCAGTGAAAGTAAACACACACAGTCTTGGGTGTCCTGAAGAGGAATGTATAGAAAATGTCATGTTAACTGTGAAGGAATTTGAGTAATGCCTGTATGAATGTCAATGAGTGCTATAATGCATTGTGACAGACTTTGACTTTCATTTTCTCCCAAATTCTACAGTAAAACCCAGTGAAAGATGACACAGATAGAGACATGGTCGTTATGAAAAAGATTTTATTGAAATTTCCGTCTAAACTGTGAAGGAATTTGAATAATGCATGTAGAAAAAAGTAGGAAATAATCAGTGTTATAATGTATTTTAACAGACTTTATTTTTGTGGAAAATACCACAGTATAATATATTCGAACATTATATAACTGAATATTGTATAATGTCCAATATTAATACGCTTGTTAATAGTTTTTTTTTTCCTGTTTTTGAGCACATTTAATTAATAACCGCTGAAATATAGGTCCGCTTTTTGGCCGCTTCGTGTATCCGTACCGTAATACCACAAACAGACGTGCAGCAGAAACCAGGTGGCGGCTGGCTTGACCGGGTGTTCACGGATGGCGGCTCACTTGACCGCGGTCCCTCCTCACTTTTAATTTGTATTATTATTATAATTTTTATTCAGTGATCATAGGCTACGCGATCAACGCACCAACATTGTAGTTGTCCTCCTGTCTAACTCATAACTACGGTCATTTAATGCTGCTTTAGTCATAACTTTTTGATGAACCTGTTTTGAAGGTTTCTGGTACTGTGCGTGTGCACTGATGCACATTTCGTTAAGACTGGCTTACATTGTTGTAACGGCGCATGGGTCACCCACTGACCCACATACAAGGCTCGCTGTCCCATCTTTCAAAGAATGAAATGCAAACATCCGAGTATGCATTGGATGATTTCCTAACCACTATTTCAAGGAATGTATAATCTCCATATAAACTAGAATGTATAAACTTTAATTAAACAATTGAATTATCAATTAAAAATAAACTAATACCTGTATGATATTACGCCATACCAACATAGGACTAGTGGTTTGGAAAATGGATGGATGATTCAGCTGCAGGCGTCATCTTCTGGCCAGACTTGGAGTTTATTCAGCACGAACCTCACAGTGCATTATGGGTATTCTCTCGCCGTTTAGTGTACACTCGTTATTACAGTGCATTATATGGGACTGAATGAGTGCACTCGATAATGTCCACTGTGGCTTTGGACACGACTACAAATGTCTGTAGCCTACTCTAAAAATGCGCCATTGTAAAGGGTATAGGGACAATTTCGAACACAGCCTCTGTCTCTCTTATCGGACACATTTCAGTCCATTGAGCTGAGAACCACTGCTGTATACAGTACAGTACACTGTACAGTGTATTCAAAAATTATTCAAACCTTTTTCATGTTTTGTTGTTATATATTGCTGTCAAGAGTTTAATTTAGGTAAAGCTTCAGAGGATGTAAAGGTATTTTTCATGAGGACATGAACGGTGGACATGACTGATAAAAAAGTGGAGACTTATAAAATTGTTCTTTATATATCGATATAAATCTTTTTAATTATACTCTCAAAAATGAAATTTCCAATCTCACATGACGAACTAAATATATTTTCACACTTTTGTGCAGGTCTGTGTAAACAAATGTATTAACGGGTCATTGCACATATAGTAGAGACATTGGTTGGTCTGTTCCTAGAACAGTTCAGTTCACTCAAAAATCACATACTTACCCTTACCCTCATGCGGTCTATAAGTTGATGGGGTCCAAAAGTTTCAAAAAGGACTAGCTGCATAAAAATAATCCTTAACTGCAGTGGTTTAATTTTATTTTGGACCAAACTCTAAAACGGTTTTGAACATTTTTCAATATTTTTTTTATAAACCAAATTGAAATTAAAAATCGAGTTAAATGAAAACAACTTTAATAGTATTTCTATAAAATGGGCAAGACAGAGCAAAGCCTGTATTAAAAGTTTCAGTGAAATCAAAGGTCATCAGTGTAACATACAGCAGCATGAGCGCACACACACTCTCAAAATAGTTTTACAGTTGCACTTTTAAATTTGCATATTGCACTAAGGCATTGAGACGTCTTCTAATATAGCATAAGGAGTAGGGCTAATGGACATTCGAGTATAACCTGTTCTAGTGTAAAATGAAATGTATTTGATAGGCACAAATCTTACTCTCATATACCATAACAGCACAGGAAATGAACGCGTAGTTCTCTGGAATGTTGGTCCTAGAATCTTTGCATTGCTCTTAATAATCTCATTATATCACAGTACAGACTTTCTTCCCATTCACACATATATTCAGTGTAAAAATAACATGCTCAGGTCATCCCTAGTCACACAGCCAAAAAGAGAAGCAGCACTAGAGACAAAATGTTATGTGTAGTAAAAAAACATTGATAATTACTCTGTGCTTTATAATATAGGCATTAATCAGTAATTACTACTGCCTGAGCTGTCAGTAGACAGTAGCCGTCATGCCAGTTAGACCTCCCCTTTTTGGTCCTCTGAGTCTTTTGTGCAGATATTCTGAATAAACAGGTGGTTGAAATTGTGAGTTTTGATTTGCAGGCATATATTAAGACCATATAAATTTGTGAATAACTCTTAAAATAACAGGTGCCAAAAATGAGCAATTTTTTCTGGTCTAAACCATTAAACAACGGATTTGGCTACAATGCTGTGCTTACATATGATGCGGGATTTTTCTTTATGGCTAGCACCAAAGAACAAACTACATGAGCTTTTATAAACAGAGAGGAAGGTCCTGTATCTACACAGCATTTGTTCAAAGTGATCCTCATTGAACATCTGTGTGTGAAGCCATCCCATTTTTTTAATAACAGCCATTTCTGCTATATAAAGTAGTACTGTGGTATATAGGAACAGTGCTGTACTATTACAACATTTAAAACTCATCAAATATTTATACATATAACATGGTTCCAGTGTTTTTAAGACTATTCTTCATAATAAAGTAGTCTGGCACATACAGTAAAAAAAAGTTTCTTGTGCAGTGAGGCACATGTTTACCTTTTGGTATGATAAGATGCACTTTCTCTAAGCTTGTGCTTTGATTGGTCCATTTTCAAAAGTCTATGATTCACAACATGTTAACATGGTTGCACAATAAACATATTTCTGGATGGCCAAAACTTGCGTTGTTGTGCTGTGCTTTAGGGACTCCCGTTTCTCTCTAGAAGGATGTGAGTTATGTATTGTTTGACTCTTCAGTGGAGGAAGAAAAAGCTGAACTTTTCTCTTTTGTTACCTTGTATAAGGCAATTATATCCGATGTCAAGCAAGGGTTTTCTATAGTTCTCCTGTGGTCAGAGGCTGATATTCAACAGAATAAAGAAAGCGTAGAAGCTTACAAGTTTTTTGTTTATTCCTGCAGACACCAGACCTTTGAAGAGCACTTAGATCCATGCAATTTGGCCTTCGATTTCATATGATCATAATTTAATAGTGCTTTATGGTAAACCCTGACTTCAGTTTGGAGCCTGATGTTGTGTTTCCCTCGGTTTATGAACGGTGAGCCACAATGTGGGCCATCCAGTTGACTTTGGTGGTCCAACTCTCTCGCAGAGCTTCATCAAACTTCTGCCGGAACTGTTTGAGGGCCTCCTCGTCAGTTTTACCTAATGCCAGAGAGTCCTGGAAGACATAAACATACAGCTGGTGTCATTATTTTCTAAACCACCACTTTTAACAGAGCTATGCATCAACTTAAATTGATGTTATAATGGTTTCATTATGTTCTCTGTCCCTTTTTTGCAGGACACCAACTCAAAAACATAAACAAATAGAGACATATAACAGGTATATAAATAAAGGTTCAGATCAATATAGAAGCATATTATATATAGATGACAGGGCAATTAGGCATGAGTTTTTTTAGTTTTTTTTTTTATACAAAGAAAATTGCTTCTTTGCCTCCACCTCTCTTCTCCACCCCCTTGTCTTTCCACTCTCTTCTCCCTCCCAACCTTCCTGCCAGCAAAGGTGGAGTCAGTAAGAGAGATGATGATGATTATAATAACAATGTCTTTAAAGGTGGAGGTGAGAGAAAATGAGAAGAGGAGAAAAATAAATATTTCAATGAATAGATGGTATGGTAATAATATATTTATGATTAACAGAATTTACACACTGAGGATCATTAAGCACTGCAAGGTTTTTTTCCACATACACATACATTCAGTATATGAGGCATGAATAAGCTTGCAATGCAGCGCAAGTGAGTGTAAGTTGCTAGTCCCATTTTAAATATCTTGTGTTCTATGTAAGATTTTATACTGGATCTGTTGTATGTTTGTATTAATTATGTTGAATATGTTTCGGCAGAGTAGGTTTCAGAATTTCTGATCTGTGGTGATGAAATGAAAGTGTATAATTTTACTGAATTACTAATGTTTTTGATGTGTTCTAAACATGATGGTTGTGCTATGATCCAATATTTAATTGTTTCTTTGATTTGTTTCAAAAGAATTTTGATTTGTAAGTAATAGTAATCATAAACTAGTATTGTTCTTTACCCAGTGATGACGCAAATGTGTAATAACTGAGATAGCTAAGATTAGTAAGTAGCGATTTGAAGGGAAGAAGTAATGTCATATGGGTTCACTTAATCTGAGAATAAACAAGATTACAATTCCCATTTTCACATTGCACTGGGCATGTCTTTACCTTTAAATACTGGATATCTTTGACAGAAGTCAGCTCTGG
The DNA here is from genome assembly GCA_027474115.1 of Schizopygopsis malacanthus. Classification (NCBI taxonomy): domain Eukaryota; kingdom Metazoa; phylum Chordata; class Actinopteri; order Cypriniformes; family Cyprinidae; genus Schizopygopsis; species Schizopygopsis malacanthus. The sequence goes on along the minus strand of CM049865.1, from coordinate 32,821,915 downwards.
CAGGCCTGCTGTGAGCATCAGAGCAAAGAGTGTGATGAAGAGATTTCCATTCTTTCTCAGTATCAGATACGCCTCCTCACAGTATTGCCTAAAACTACACACATATATAAAGCACTGTTAAATTAGGATCCTATATCATTAGAAATGACGAAAAATTGAAATGATGTACAACTTGTGCATTAAGAGTGAACGAGATAATATGAAACGTTTTTAATATGAAACAGTTTTTCACTAACTTTCCAAATTTCTCTGTGTTGCCTGTTTTCCCCTGTTGAATCACGTGGATGAAGTCATGTGTGAGGATGAAAGGAACACGTTCACGCTTGATCCCAAACTTGGACTTAAAGTTTCCTAGAATATGGCCAAAGTCTATGTGGAAGAGCTGAAACACACATCACACACACAACACATATAAATAAATAATAAATATCAATATAATAAATATCCTGTTAATCTAAAAATAATTTTATTTAAACTATTTTAATCAACAGAAGACCAAGAAAGATTAAGAGTGCAATTTTGAAGCAGCATATATCTTCTAGAAACATTACATTCACATGGTTTCAAGTATAGAGCGGTTGTCCAACTCACCTGCCCTGTACTGCGAACCATGATGTTGTCACTATGCCGATCACCAATGCCCAAGACGTAGGTGGCAACACAATAACCAGCACACGACAGAGTGAACTCCTCAATGGCTTTTTCCAAAGCATCTCTATGTCAACACACCACATCACAAATTAGTTTGGACTCAAACAGCAACTATATTTAATAAGAACATGACTACAGTCACTTCTGATGTAACATTTTAGAGTGCCAAGAACTGCTAGCATGCTAGAGCTAGATAAGATTATTTTGCAACATCAAGCTTTGCCATTCAAAAGAAACAATCTTTAGTTATACTGAAATTCACAAAAAGAGATGGCAAGCACATGAATGCTGCCAATCAAATAATCAAAAACTGTTCATTTGAGACATCATAGTCTACTACATGTCCAACTCACCCAGAGTTCTTGTCTTTGAGCCAGTTCAGTAGAGCATCTTTATTGAAGGCAGCGGCAGCGGCCATGTTGCTGCTTGTTTTTTGGATGTTCGCAATGGTATCAGCTGATGACACAACCTCAATCAGACCAGAGTGATCTCCTGTCGCCAAGCAACCATAAGGCACAATTCTACAAGACATTTATGAAAAAATATTTGATATATATCATTTGAAAAAATAAACATTGCGTAAAAATCTAAATGTAATTCCACAAATGGACACTTTTCATAAATGTTCCCAATTAATTTTAATCTTGAGAGGCGTAATAGATTTAGTTCAATTGTGCAGGGGCATTTTTTGCTTCTCTATTTTTAATTTATGGGGCAATTTTTATTCAGTTTGATAGCATTTTTGCTAAATATTTTCAAACTCTGCACATCATATATGTGTCTTTGTTTCTAATGTCAATAGGCATTCAAGTACAGTTAGGATTATAAATCTAATGCAAATACACCTGTAGTAGTGTGCTTCCAAATATAGGTTTCAATGATTGAGGACAAAATATTCTGAATATTAAGTGTGAAGTAATGGAAAAGGGGCATCACAACTCAAAAATATTTTGATTGGCTTGAGACCAAAAACATATTCAATCAAAGAATGTTCAAACAAAGTGGAGAGGAAAATGTTGAACATGAGCCTCTCTTCTCAAATGATTTAACATTCTCCTTCTTAACCACATGTATAATTAATTCCCTCAACACTCACACATGTACAAACAGAAACATAAGGATCAACAGAATACACACAGATTCTTACACAGGCACACACACTTTACCTGAGGTCCAGGTTAGCCTCCTTCCACAGCAGATCCATCAACCTTAAGATCTGTAAAGTCAACATGTCCTGCCGCAGGTCTGAGAAAGGCAGATATTCAAAAGTTTATTTAATCTGATCTTGTCAGACAGTGTTTTATTATCTGAGCCATCTGTCTCTCACCATCTCCATTTTTGAAGATGATGGCCACTGTGTCTCCTTCCAACAGCTTGTTGTTGTAAACAATCCACAGAGGTTTCATTTTAGAGTCCATGTACTTACAACTCTCCACACTGGCAGAGAAACAGAAAAGTTCTTCTTGCTGTTGTATGCAGTATTTTATCTGAAATTACTGCAACAACAATTTAATACACAATAGAACAAGCTAACCGGTCTCATGTCTGAATATGCCTACTATACTATGTGAAGAGCAGTACATGAAATCAGTAGTATGCCAACATTTACAGTATTCATAACAGTATTCCGGATTAGTATTAATATTCAACATACAAATGTCTGTCTATATAATCTTCCATCAAATTATAATAACTGACTGGGTCTTTAAAAACACTTTCATTTTCAACTGATGTCACTACACTCATTTATTTCTTATCTATTTCCCCAACCACCTGCCATACAGACAACTTTTTCTAACCAGATTATTATGCAAGTATGAAGGCCTTTGCATATTTACTTTTTTATTAATGTTATTTTATTAATATTTACTTTTGATTAATTGTGAGAATAAACAATTCCTACCAACTAATATAGTTCATTAATCTTATGAAATTCAACTGATGTGCAGTGTACTAGTTTGAAAACACTGTATGCATAAACCACCACACACACACACACACACACACACACACACACACACACACACAGATCTTACTGTACTCCAGCGAGCAATATGTTGGGGTTGAGAGGTGAATGCAGGTCAGAAAGAGTCTCGATGAATCCCGTCTGTCTAAGGCAGGTCAGCATGGCCTCTTTAAGATGAGCTTGTTTCGTCTTAGTTTTTATTGTGCCCAATTTAATCAGCCCATTTAAAGCTTTCAGCTTATTGAGAGCTTCAACCTTCAAAATTATTACAAAAACACCATAATGTTAAGTTCCACATAAAAACGATCACATAAAAAATTTAATAAAATAACAAGAGAAAAAAAAATCTAATACACTGAATGGATAAAAAAAAAATGAGAATGAAGAAATGTGCAAAAAACAATTATGCAAACACATTTAATGAATAAATGTATTAATTTCAAAACAATAACATGTTTTGACGCCTAAACAAAATCACATTGGATGGAAACACTGATTATTCTCGTTTGCATTAATGAAATACACTTGCATGGATTCCCAGCTAGTGTGTCAGTGTTCAAGAAGAAAAGCCTGTAGTTCTTTGAAGGAATGTACACTTTACAATCTAGAACTTAATACCATAAATACCATAAATATGTGGGGTTACCCCGTGGGGTAAGGAGGCCTATAGATGTTTTTATCCAAAGCGAATTAGAGATGAAAATTACAACAAAAAAGTGACTGATCCTAAAAATTCCCATAAAGTGGTAAGCGATAAAAAGATTAGCCTCTTCCATGTAAAATCAGGTGTGTCCAATCCTGCTCCTGTAGGGCCAACTTGCAGATTTTAGAACCGACCTTAATTAAACTCACCAAAAGGAGCTAATCAGATCTCGTGTCTGAATATGCTTACTATACTATGTGAAAAGCAGTATGTGTATTGAGTAGCATTTCCAAATTTACAGTAAATACTTTAAGCGATCCTAAAGTACAACTCCAATACTTCACTATTCCATGAAGCCACTGGAGAGCAGGCTTGAGTGACAAGCAAGCTGCAAAATTCTTCATCAAATCAAGCTCTTAACAGTACACAATTTTTTATGCCTTGAAGGTCTGTAAGATTATCATAAGGCAGTTGTGTTAGAGTAGGCTGCAGCCAAACTCTGCGGGAAGGTGGAAATCTTACTTTTGACATTGCATCAAAGAACAACAACAACAACAAAAACATTTATTGGCCAGGTATGCATAACATACAAGGAATTTACTGCTGGTAGGAGGCGTCCCACCCACACACGCACAAAAAAAAAAAAAACTTACAACATTACAATATTACAAAGTTACATGTTAGAATTGAGAGTTTTTATAGCTACTTGGAAAAAAAAAGCAATTCTGCAATCTGGTAGTTCTTGTTTTAACTAGACTATTGCTCCTTCCAGAAGGTAAAAGTCTGAAAAGATTGAAAGCAGGATGTAAAGGATCACAAACAATCATCAGAGCCCGTTTCTTAACCCTTGACAAGTGCAGATCTTGAAGGGAAGGTAGGTCAGTCACAATAAAGCGTTCTCCCATTCTCACTACTCTCTGAAACCTAGACTTATTCCTCGGAGTAGCAGAGCTGTACCAAACAGAAGAACACAGGACTGATTCAATGTCTGATTCTGATTCAGTCTGCACAAGAAGAGGGGATTCATTCTGTGATCATTTGAGCTGTACTTTTGACTTTATTGTGAAATGTCCAACTGTCATTTTTGGCAAGCTTTGTTTCTTAGCGCTGTTCCTCTTTGCTAATAAGTTTGTCCATGTTTGGCATTTGCTGTTGTTATTTTTGACACTGTTCCCTTTAACATATATAAAAAATTGGTGAACAGTAGTTAGCCTTTTTGAACCTCTGTTAGTTGCGTTGCTTTAAAGGTCCCATATTGTACACCTTTCTGGAGTTTTATTTTAGGTTTTGAAGTCCTTAAGAATATTTATTTGTGGTATAAGTACCAACAATCTAAATATATTTTTACTTTTCTCAGAAGCTCTGCGAAAATCAGGTTGATTTTGCACTGTCTAATTAATATTCATGATTGGCCTGTTGTTTTCGGAGTGACGCACGGCTAGGCCAAGCACAGGTAACTTAGTTAGGGCCAACGTCACAATTACATTACAGTGCTAAACTGGAAGCAAAATAAAGAGAAAACTGGAGGCGGCCCATTAAAACCAGAGCAGATTCGGCTACATAAGTAGCTTAAAATATCATCTTGTTGTGATGTTAGGTGCCAGAATTGACGTAATATAGCCTCAAATTAGAAATTTGATCGCATACCTGCTGCCACTGCCAGACAAAAGACAGACGACAGCTGTGGTTAAACGTGATAAAATGAGCAGACTGGACAGAAACGATCGTGAAACATGATTGCGTTTGCAGCGCACACTTCTTATCAGAAAAGGTTCAATAAAGTATCGTCTTTTGTTGTTATAAGCGCGTCTAAAGATTTCTTGCATCTCACAACTGTGTTGTGTATGAAATAATGTCTGTGTGCATGTGTGTAAAACAACAAACTGACGATTTATATATAAACATTTGTAATTGTATATACAATGTTGTGATTAATTGTGGCTGGAGGATGGATGGGGCGGTGCTCGGGATGGTGACTGAAGGCAGTGACTGAGTAGTTGGGACGTCACATTTTTACGGAAGTTACAAGGGCTTGTGAAAAGGCACAGCTACTTTATGCAGGCTGTGTGCATTTTACTGTGGACTGACTGTTTTGAAACTTATATGGTAATTACATAGCCCCTAGACCTCAGTTATCATGAAAAGGGTCAGTTTTGACAATATGGGACCTTTAATTCACTTATCAGAATGCAAACCAATGTCCATTATAGCTAACTCAACTTTGTAGCGGAATTTATTATTGGGATGTAAAGACTTTTTGCTTTCATGTTGCTTTGAACTCCATCTTCTGGCTACATCTATAATCATGTGTGTGTATTCTGATTTTATATAAAATACAATAAATGCTATCTCTAAATTAAATTTAAAAAAGAAAATGACAAAATTAAATGAGAAAAAATGAAAATAACGCACCTGTTTTTTGAGAACTTCTATGTGTGGGATGCAGCCTCGGCAGTATGCTTCCAAAATCAGAGCAAAATGAACCGACACGGCTGGCATGTGCATTTCAGACCTGTAATGTACAACACACGCAATCATAAACTCTAGTTTCTGCATAAGTATATTGAAATTCCAGGTGAACTAATGTATTTACATATTCCAGCTTCTTCACATCTATACACTTGCCTGAGATGCCAGAAGAGGAAGTGGCCAATCTTGCGGCTGGACTGAGCACGTTCCATGAGGAAACGGCTGAGGGCACAGTCATAGTATGGCTCATAGCGCAACACCTGCACAAGCTGCAGTAAATACTGCAACAGCTCATCATCACTAACACACACAGAAACAAACATTTGGGATTTCAGCATTTCTTATGAGGTTCCTTGACAATGTGCTCTCTGACAGCGTGGACATCTCACCTCATATCTCTAAGGCAGTTGACCGCAAATTCTCTGACATATTGGTCAGGGTAATTGAAATCCAGAAGTTCTAGGGCATCGCGAGGGCTTAGTTTGGGCCAAATCTGCAGCAAAGCCTGTAGCTGCAGCACAACAGAGAGAATTTTGAAAGATGCTTGAGTTTCAACACATCTGTTGGTTAATGTATGTGTAGGTTTGTGAGTATACCTGAGCCATGTCTTCATGTTTGCTCCATTTGACAGACAGCAGAAGTTTGGGGAGAGACTGAGGAAAGTTTTCTCTGCAGTCGTAGCGAAGTGTCCATATTAGATCTTTCTCATTCTCACAAAGCTGAGAGAGAGGATCCCTCTCCATGATTTCCTTTAGTTCTATGAGAAACTTCTTACCCCCACGACCCTACAGACATTAATTTCAATATATTAATCCAGACACCTCATATACAACAGAATTTATATGAAGGTTATGATATTAAATGGGTCCTATTATATTAGTTTTTTATAAATATATTTTCAACTTCCCTTAGTGTGTAATGTTGCTGTTTGTGCATGAAAAAGATCTACAAAGTTACTACACACAAAATCTACTCCAAAGAGAGTTATTCTCTAAATCAGTCAGCACTGTTTTTAAACTCCCCCAAACCTTCGATTGCAGTCCTGACTTTTGTTGCTGGAATGTACGTCACAATATCCTACATTCAAATAAATCCCACACAAGGCAGGGGGGAAGATTAGCGAGGCCTGTTTGAGTTGCGTTACTAGTGAGTTGTTGCCATGCCCAAGAGATGCTGTTTCACAGATTTAATACCCTGATACACATGCAGTTGTTTACCTTCACAGACAGAACCATGCTTGTGTGATTTTCACATTATCTTGTCTGTATTTGACAGTTCACATGAAAGAGCATACGTTTCCAAAACCATGAAAGAATGCATGCAAAGAAAAAACTCTTCAGGATGACGAAGAATTGCAATGGTACGTAAGCTTGAGCGCGATAGACATGATGATAAAAAACAAACAGATGTTTGTTGTTGCCATAGTAACCGAAGCACCAGCTATAAAGTTCAGCCTTTTTTTAGGCCTGCTTTAAAGGGGTCATGAACTGAGAAGCCAATATTCCATTGATCTTTTAACATAAGAGGTTATTGTACTATGAAAACATCCTGTAAGTTTCAGAACTCAAAATGTTTTCGTTAGTCTAAAAACAGTTATACTGAAGTCACTCTGCAAAAACGACAGCTTTTGGAATGTTCTACTCTATGATGTAATAGTGTGGTCAAGCACCGCCTCCGCAGAAGATCATCAACACCTGCATCGACATCGCTGCTTGTTTAGCCCCGCCCACCGATTCATGCATATTTATGAATATGGGGGGGGGGGGTTAAAACAGGCCAAAAAATAGCTTATTACTTTTAAAAGATTATGTTTTTTGGTGTAAAAATCTTGATACAATTATGAGTAGAACTCAGAGAACAAAAAAAAACAAAAAAAAAAAAAAACTTTTTACCATTGTCATGGAATCATTTGCTCCAGCTATTTCTGCAGCTTTTTCCAGGATCTATGGGAGAGAAAAAAAACAATTATACATATCTGAGCATCCAGTAACATGACAAGTGTTGCCTAATGTTTGATTATGAATGATTGTAGTGTCAGACCCAGATGGCACAACAATGGATAGTTTACGGACCGTCTAATGTAGAGATCGACCGATATATCGGTTTAAATTTATTTTTTTCACATACACAATTATACATAGTATAACCAGCAGTGAAATGTGTTCTCTGTATTTGACCCATCCAAGTGCACACACACTTGGAGCAGTGGGCACTTTTCACTCAGCGGTTGATGTCCAGCAAATGCTCCAGTACTACCACCGCATGTAACTTTTAACAAGATTCACTTGTTTGAAACACGCTAAATTATATTTACATTTACTATCGAACTATTATTTCGCCAATAAACATCTCTATCGAAATTAATTATTTATTTTCTCCACAAGCGATCAGCAAATCAGTTTTTTGCCTGACTGCCAAGTAATGTCCAGGTGTGAAAGTGCACATTTTTATTTTGATCAAGCACAGCTTTGTTTGAAACTCGCGGTAGAAATTCAGCCTTACATAACAGGACTTTTGCAAAGTTATACCAAAATTTTGTTCACATAAAATGTAACAGAATTAACAGAAAAAAATTCCAATACAAAAAAAAGTTTTTATTTGAGACTACCATGTTATTATTATTTTTTTAACACGTTTCTATATACACTGTATATATTATGTATTATTATGTAATTAATAAAGATTAATTGTACCCAACAATAACATTTGTAATCAGACATATTTTCACAATGAATTTCCAAATTAATGTAGAAACAACAAAGACTGTTTATATTAAATATTTGTTTAATGGCATACTCTGAGTGCTATGAATGAAGGAAAGCTAAAATATAAGAAAAAATATTTTTTATTTAATTAACATTTTAACGTGTTGAGTGGATATGTGTGTTTATGTGTGTGTGTATGTATATACACTCACTGGCCACTTTATTAGGTACACCTGTTCAAGTGCTAGGTAACACAAATTGCTAATCAGCCAATCACATGGCAGTAACTCAATGCATTTAGGCATCTAGATGTGGTGAAGACGACTTGCTGAAGTTCAAACAAGCATCAAAATGGGGAAGAAAGGTGATTTAAGTGACTTTGAACGTGGAATGATTGTTGGTGCCAGACAGGCTGGTCTGAGTAAAAAAAAAAACTGCTAATCTACTGGGATTTTCACGTACAACCATCTCTAGGGTTTACAGAGAATGATCCAGAAAAGAGAAAATATCCAGTGAGCAGCAGTTGTGTGGACGAAAATGCCTTGTTGATGTCAGAGGTCAGAGGAGAATGAGCAGACTGGTTAGTCATGATAGAAAGGCAACAGTAACTCAAATAACCACTCGTTACAACCAAGGTTTGCAGAATACCATTTCAGAACGCACAACACGTCAAACCCTGAAGCAGATAGGCTACAGCAGCAGAAGACCACACCGGGTGCCGCTCCTGTCAGCTAAGAACAAGAAACGGAGGCTACAATTCGGTCAGGCTCACCAAAATTGGACAATAGAAGATTGGAAAAACGTTGCCTGGTCTGATGAGTCCCGATTTCTGCTGCAACATTCAGATGGTAGGGTCAGAATTTGGCGTAAAGAACATGAAATCATGGATCCCTTGTCATAACAGTTCAGGCTGGTGGTGGTGGTGGTGTAATGGTGTGGGGGATATTTTCTTGGCATACTTTGGGCCCATTAGTACCAATTGAGCATCGTTTAAATGCCACAGCCTACCTGAGTATTGTTGCTGACCATGTCCATCCCTTTATGACTACAGTGTACCCATCTTCTGATGGCTACTTCCAGTAGGATAATGCACCATGTCACAAAGCTCAAATCATCTCAGACTGGTTTCTTGAACATGACAATGAATAAACTTTACTCAAATGACCTCCACAGTCACCAGATCTCAATCCAATAGAGCACCTTTGGGATGTGGTGGAATAGGAGATTCGTATCATGGATGTGCAGCCGACAAATCTGCAGCAATTGCGTGATGCTATCATGTCATTATGGACCAAAATCTCTGAGGAATGTTTCCAACACCTTGTTGAATCTATGCCACGAAGAATTAAGGCAATTCTGAAGGCAAAAGGTGGTCCAAGCAGGTACTAGCAAGGTGTACCTAATAAAGTGGCCAGTGAGTGTATGTATATCAGGAGCGTAGCCAGAAAGGAGACTCTGGATGTGCATCAGAAAAACTGGGTGTGCCACATTTATTGTCAGATTAATGCGATTTTTTTTTTTTTTTTAAAGCATGCTTATTGGGTATTAATATGTTAGTTTAACCATTTCATTTGTGTGTAGGCTACATGTGTCTGTTAACCTATTCTCCGTTTTGGATGTCTTTGAAAATCACTATTTTATATCTGCAACAAAGTGAGTGAGTGAGTGTGTGTGTGTGTGTGTGTGTGTGTGTGTGTATGTGACAGAGAGAGAGACAGTTTTAATGAATTCTCCATTGTGAATGTGTTCTATTGTCAGCCCTGCATTTCACATTGGCCTACCAGGGGTCTCCAACCCTGCTCCTGGAGAGCTACCGTCCTACAGATTTCAGCTCCAACCCCAATCAAACACACCTGAACCAGCTAATCACAGTCTTCAAGGCTACTTGTTCAATTTCAGACAGGTGTGTTGGAGCAGGGTTGTAACTGAAATCTGCAGGATGGTAGCTCTCCAGGAGCAGGGTTGGAGATCCCTGATATAAACTCTTAAAAAGAGAAGACTTGCAAAGAGTATTGTCACCTGTCATTTATTTCAAATATCTATATCTGCAACAAAATATGTGTGCATGTATGTCCGTATATGAGTGTGTCTGTGTGTGTATCTGTGTAAGCAAGCTTAATGATTATTAATATGATAGTTTAACCATTTCATTTCTATTTGTGTGTGTGTGTGTGTGTGTGTTTCTGTGAGGTGAGCCTATTGTCCATTTTCGATGAGTTTCACTGTCAGCTATGCATCCAGCTATGTTGGCCTAGACCCTAAAAGCATACCACCTTAGGCCTTAAAATTCTTGAACCCTGGTTATCGCTGCTTGCAGCTATATCTTTGTTGTTGTTGTTTTTTTCCATTTTCCGAAGCTTTCTCGCTCAAGAGTGTCACCGACAATCACATACAGTATAACCTACAACAGCTCTTTAACTGCGCTCTAGTCAAACGCGCTCACTGTAGCCTAATAATTAACTACACACATCATAAACCCCTTTTAGGCAAGTACAATTTATGTCACATATTTTAATAAGACTAAACTCCTATTTAACCTGATGATCACAGGTTTAATAAAAATACATTTTAAGTTTCTAATTATAACACCGCATTTCCACGGTTATTCAAACAACGAACAAATTATACAGTGAGCAAAGCACATTTACTTTATCAAAGAATAATCATTGACTTCAGTGACTAGGCTATGTAAAAATATATTATGTAAAAACAGCTGTAGCTGCTCAACTAAATAAAAACAAAATGCTTTTAAATAATCCCTCCTTTTATTAAATCATTAACATTTTGCACATCCTGCAAAGGTGACTTAAACTGTACATGGGCCTACATATAATGTTCCTTTGAAATTACTTTTGGTGCAATAAACAATCTTGAATAGATGTCTTTCAAGACACATTAGAGAAAGCAGTAAAATATTTTTTATACATTACATTCAGGATCACCAACAACATAGCAGAGTACATATAATGGTGCCTGTTAGCTGCTCAAAGGGCGAGACGGCGTGGTCTGGCCTTGAATGCCTCAATTATGTTGATGAATTATGTCAATTGTAGTTAAATTTTAAATTAACAAATATTGTAAGCACTGCTTAATCTGTAAATTGTGAGGTCCCGGAACAAAGCGGGGTAATGAATCCGTCCGGCAAGTTTTTTTAATATTATTATTGAACTTTCAAAAATACAAAATTCAACAGCAAGTTCATATATATATATATGCTTTTATTTATGTAGGCTACACAGAGAAACAATACATAGAGAAACAAGATGCGCTTTCTGCCGTCTCATGTAGTCTCCGTGAAATGGAGCGCGTCACAGCAATGAACCGGATACTTTATTAAACGAACGAACGAACCAAAAAATTAAAATCTTTAATTACGTAGTCGGAATGAAAAGGTGCATTTCTATATTAAAGTCAGCGTCGCATTCTGCAACTGTATCTTTTCAGCCGACACTGACTGAGAAGAAATGACTAGTTTATTACCGAATAATATTTTTTTTTTATCTTGCCTTTCCCCCAACATTCATTAGCCTACTTTTGCCGTTGCAAGCTTTAGACGTGCGCTTGGGCACGGAATCGGCTATACGCCTATATATTAAAGGATGGTTAGTAGCCTAAGTTATTATATTAATCAATTTATGTGTGACTAGTGAAATCTTTAGTCGGGGACAGGCCTTCTTGGCACAAGAAACCGATCAATTTTTTTTAATAAAATGCTGTCAATTCGAAAAGTGCGCCTGCTAATCACGTCACGTTATATTGCAATGCAGAGTTGTGAATGCGTAATAATAAGTAAAATGTTTTTAATTTATTTAATTTATTATGGGTGCAATGGCAGTGCTTTGGTCTTTCTTGGGGGTGCTGAAGCATCTGCTAGCCCCTCCTTTGCGCTGCCCATGTTTATTACGATTAAAAAAAAAAATTCTGCATCTGTTTTTAGGTGTGCCAGCTGCCACTGTGGGTGGCACCGGCACACCCGGCACACCCGTGGCTACGCCCCTGATGTATATATATGTATATATACACACACACACACACAAATACAAATACACACACACACACACACACACACACACACACACACACACACACAGTAATTGATAACTGCCAGACAGTTTTTCCTGTCTCTGTGGCTGATTCTTTACCAATATATGCTGCATTATGGACTAGACCAGGGGTCGGCAACCCGCTCTTTCATCCATCTCCGGTGGCTCCCTGTAGCATAGGTGTACCCCCGACTTTTAATACAACCTAAACTATTCCCCTGCACTTTTTCTCGGTCAAAAGTGTGTTAAAGTAGAGGTTTTCAAGGGCTAATTTAAGTAAATATAGTTTTAAATTAAAAGAGAAAACATAGTAACGTCGTTTTGGATGCATTTTATTCGTATCCAAAACGATGTGAACATCACGGAGCGCTGAACACTCTCACGCGCTGTAGGTTTCGTTCATTCTCGAAGCCAGAGGGCGCTCTCGCGCAGAAAGTCCAAAACGGACTCATAGAAAGGTAATAGTAAATTTTTACAGGCATCCCGCTATCGCTGTAGCTAAGCTGAATAACAAGCATAAAACTTAACTGATGAAACCTGAAGACGATGCTTTATGTGTTTGTCAAGTCTTCTCCAGGTAATAAATATGAATGATACAGTGGTAATTCACAGCATTAATGAACAGTAATGTTACAGAAGCTATACAATATGTGACCCTGGACCACAAAACCAGTTTTAAGTGTACAATTTTTCGACATTTTGATTTATACTTCATCTGAAAGCTGAATAAATAAGCTTTCCATTGATGTGTGGTTTGTTGGGAGATACAACTATTTGAAAATCTGGAATCTGAGGGTGCAAAAAAATCTAAATTGCTTTTAAAGTTGCCCAAATAAAATTCTTAGCAATGTATATTACTAATCAAAAATGACGTTTTGATATATTTACGGTACAAAATATCTTCATTGAACATGATCTTTGCTTAATATCCTAATGATTTTTGGCATAACTACATTTTTTTTTGTCAATTATACATACATAAATATTATAATACTTATTTATTATTATTACTACATTTGACTTCTGAAATTATTGATATTCCTCTGCCCTGTAACATAACTGAATATAAAACTTTATCTATATGCCGTGTTATCTTTATTTGGGCATCAAATATTTTGTGGCTCCACATTAATTTTATTCGGTAGGAAAGGGGCAAAAATGGCTCTTTTGGCGTTGAAGGTTGCAGACCCCTGGAATAGACCATAAGACGTTAAATTAAAGGTGCCAGTCCTTTTCTGACTTTGCAAGACAAAATGCATCTTAAGTCCAAAGCCAATTAGATTGCAGATGCAAATTTTCTGATAACTCTACTATTTTCTCCATACAATTCCATTAAAACAGTCAGTAAATGAGAATTGACTAGTCTGAGGTCAAGTCACATTTATTTATATAGAGCTTGTAACAATACAGATTGTGTCAAAGCAGCTTTACAGTATTAAATAGGAAAATAGTAGTGGTGGGCCGTTATCGGCGTTAACGTGCTGCGTTAACGTGAGACTCTTATCGGCGATAAAAAAAATATCGCCGTTAATCTATTCTCAAAGATGGGTTAGGAGCTGGGTCTATACTACGCAAGCTATGATGACTTTCACCCTGATATTTTAGCGCGGATGTATACCTAGCCGAATTGCACTGTAGGGGCGAGAACGAGTCTTCGAACTAGAGGCTGGCAGTCCGTGATGGACAGATTGTTAACGGCTGGTCTATGTGGTAATACAATCGGGCAGGACATCTAAACGCTCACCTATCATTCATCAACCTCAAATATGGCTTTTCATCTGAAAGATGTATGTAGTAGCAACTTTACATGGCCGCTCAATATGATGTTAACCTAGAGAAATGTGCGCTATTGAAGTGTTTGTGTGGAAGCGCGTTTGCTGCAGGACAGGCTCCGGTGCGCTCACTTGCTCTTAAAATCTCCGTCATTTTTGATCATACAGATAAAAGTAGCCTAATACATCTTTCGAATCTGTAAAGACTCTACGTTCATTTGTGTGCACTCAGAATAACAACGAAACATTGCGCTTTTAAGCAAACAGGATGCGCTTTAGGTCTCATGTGAACTTGAGAATTCACTCCCGTGTCACCCTCTGCTTCGAACCTGTGTGTATGCCTAACGTTACTGTGAAATTACCACATCAGACGTGACGTGCTAACATGGATGCAGCTATGAAGCCGCCGGGTTTGCTTCAGGGAAAATTTATTTTTAAGAAGCTTCCCAATGGAACCTGTAAACAGTTCATCACGACCTCTTATGTAGGCCTACAGTTCAAAATTCATGTTTAACTGAATAAACAGTTAGTAAACACAAGTACATCTTATTGAACATAGTTTATTTTCATCACCAATTATCATAGTAGAACAGCTTTCTCAAGCAGTTTGTGATGCATTTTGGAAACAGGAGATGCGCCCCTGGTCTAATGCGCCACCTGGCTTGAGAAACCCGTTCTCAAAGACTTACTTTTAGCCATTATTTGGGTAGCACACATATTCTGAATACCTTCGGCAGAATTCAAATGAGCCATTTTAATCTAGATTAATTCCAAAATTAATCTAGATTAAAAAAAATAATCTATGCCCACCCCTAGAAAATAGTGTATTATACTATTTTCTGAGAGCCTATATACTAGCCTAAGTATATACTATGTTGAGGGCCTATATACTAGTAATATATAGTAAACTGGTTAGTAGATATCCACACTAAAATTAAGTGTACGTTTGTGAGTGTATGTGTACATTTGTGAGTCATGCTCATATTGTGAGTATACGCATACCTTGTCAAAAGCAGGAAATACAACTGGTCGTGTTGAGTATTCTGGAAAGCTTATATGTAGTTCTGTGGCATTCTCTGTGTATGGATTGGTCTGAATTGTCCCAATAGGGTTCAACATCTCTTCCAGCTCATCTGCAACACACAGAACAAATGGCATTTCCTGAGCACACTTCCTTCCTTTACAAGACATCAGTGCACAACCTTACACAAAATTAAGTATTACTCAGATTAAATGATAACTCACAGTCTTTTTCTAACTTCACAGACACAAACCCTATGACACAACTGCCCAGCAGTTTAGACAATCATGTAAGTCACAATCAAACCCTATTAAGCTGAGAATGTGTGCGTGTTCTCACCAGGAAAAGAGGACCAGCAGTGGAGGATAATGTCACCAGTCTTCAGCTGCCCTCTGTAGTCAAACACCATTGTGTTTACCCATGCTATTGGGTAGTGCTAGAGAGAAAATATAACATGCAAAACATATGATTAGTTAATGTGTAAGCATCACTGTATAAATAGGGTGGATGAGGGTTGTTAAAGCCCTATTAGATAGGATAAATAAATAAGACTTGGGGGCATGGGATCCCTAAATATTGTTTTGGTAAATCGCCCATAACACACACAAGTCAGTCAATTTGAGCACTGGAACACAAGTACTTAAGAATATGTGCAATTAATAAAGTTGTATTGATCTCACCACTTTCCCCGCCTTGCGAATAGTCTGGTATTTGTTCAGGTGTGTGTTCTTGGTTGACTTCTGTTTCTTCACTTTGTCCATAACAGCGTAAATGGCAAAGCAGAGACGGGCCATTCGGGGCAGGTCACAAACAGCGATGTCAAATTCCAGTGTTTTGTTCCACACATGCTCAGATCGACTGCTGCTCTCACTGCTGACTGCTGTCTTACACAACAGCTCTGTACCATGAAAGAGCCCTGCTCGAACTTGGATCTACTCATAGCGAAGTCACAAAAAAATGTTTGACTGACGTTATTGTTATTATTATTACAGACAAGGTATTTGGATTTGGTAAAAACAATTGTTTAATATAAAGTAAAGGTACAGTTAGATTAACATATTAAGTGAAGCCTGTAGCATAATGTGTATGACAGGATGTTACTTTGCTCAAACACGGTGAACAATTCTATAACAATATGCTAACATACATTATGAGTACAATTTTAAAGATTGTTATACAATTAAAAAAAAAAAAAAAAGTTGCTTGGAAATCTTTTTACTATGTACACATGCCGAGTTGGCATATTCTGTACACAGAAGTGAGGGATACTCTAAAAATACTGTCTGGGGTAATCAATGCATCAAATGCATTAGGCTAAATAGAACTAAAGGCTAAATAAATGCAAATATCATGTTTACACACAAACAAAAGCACATTGAACTTATGCATTATTATTATTATTATATTTAGTTTTTTGTTTCACTTATTTCATGCCCTCTATATACTTTTATAAATAGACATTAATAACCCAATCTCATAAGAAAATATAACTATTTTACGAAGGTGGGGATTTCATATGATTTTTGAAAATGATCCTAAAAATTCATACAAATTAGCCACCAATTTGCCAACATTTTAATGTAATACTGATTCTGAGCCACTAGGAGGCAGATAAAGGTTTGTGTAAGGTTAGTGATCATTCTGAATCCAGAGGTGATGTTTACCTTAGCAGCATCTTCAGCGTTCACCTTATTACCTTTCCCAAGATTGATTCTAAACAGAGAATGAACCTTCAAAACACACGTATGCGACTGCTGAGGAAAGAGAATGATAAAAGAAATATGTAAATTCTGACAGTAAAATTATTACATTACAGTGGTACAAATATATACTCTCTATTGTCTTTGAAGTAACATTAATTGCAAATAAAAGATGTGTTGGTCACTTGATAAACGTGAGGATCTGGCATCCTGTAGAATCATACTGACACCTTGAAAAGTCATTGCAAATATGTCTCAGAAAAGTCATTTTTTAAACCTTTAAAAATTCTGTGAAAACGTATAGCACAATTTCATTGCATATATAGATATTTTTATTTTATTTTATCTAATGCATTGATATTCAGACATTACGTGTGGCATAAGTGTCCAAATCACCATACAAGTTGCTATACCTCTGAAACGGCAACCTCATACACACTAATTCAAACACATAGATGCGCACATAAATGCACATAGCCCCTTACAGGTTTGGTTTAACACCAGCAGTTTTGCAGAGGTCAGCAATCTAACATCGGCAAAATAACTCACA